>APFE030126276.1:0-14391 GCA_000404065.3 Pinus taeda
AAGATTCCACCATGTCTTGCCTTGCCTGGGTTTCCTTTTGAGGCCCCATCAAAACTTAGTTTGATCACATTTGTTGGAGGGGGACTCTAATGTGATGGCTGCTTGTTGATAGTGCTTGCTTTGTTGGGATCAATTTGAACCTGTGGGAGCTTTAATTTCTAGTTGTCCCATATGCTCTATTCGCGTGCTTGGGTGGGAAAGTCCTCAACACTCCACAGTTGGAGGGCTAGGGTTTCTTGAATATTCTAACATAAATTGGTCCAGATGATCTCCAAAGTACTGCTTTGATTTTTGAATTTCTTTTTGTTTCTTTCCTTCCAAATTGTCCAGAAAAGGAAGCCCGGGAGAATTGTCCATAACGCATTTAGAAGTTTTCTTTTATATGCCGTAGGGGTCCAATTGCAAATGGTGCCTTTGATATCCCCAAAGATTCTAAAAGGTTGTTGACATCTGAAGGTGAGATTTTCCCATAATTGGTTAGCCATGTAGTAGGAGTCCATGAGGTGTAGAATAGTTTCTCCTTGTTTTTGACAATTAGAACAATAGGAGGGTCCCTAGAATCCTCTTTTAATTAAACTATCCCAAGCGAGAATTATTTGATGATAAAGCAACAAAGTGAAAGTAGATATTTTGGAACATATTCCTATAGTCCATAGACAATTCCAAGCAGGATCAACTGGTTCCTATCTTTGGAGCATCAAATTATATGCTTCTTTTGTTGTATAAGTTCCCCTAGGAGTGTAACCCCATCTCAGAACATCTTTTCCATTGGTACATCTGATTTTCCTGCTGGTGAGTTCTTTGTATAGATCTCTATTGTAAGCTTTAGTTTCATGCTGTATTATATGTTCAATAGGTTTCCATTGCCTAAAGCTTTGATTGGTACCTTCAGTCCAGTATTGTGCTACATGGTCAATCTGGTTGATGTTGTTTCCATCATGATCTATAAAGGGAAGGATTTCTGCAATTTTTGGCCTCTGTTTCCATGAATCCATCCTAAAACACACAGTTTGCCCATCACGTATCTCCAAAAAGCTATGATTTTCTATTAGCTCTCTATGCTATTTTGTTGCATTCCAGATTAGATATCCTGTGTCTGTGGTGGCGATTATAATTAGCGCTTCCTGTGGACGATTATTTACATATTTTGTAGCCCATATTTGGGCCCATGGCTTCTATGGATTTGAAACCCACTGCCACCATATTCATGCTCCCATTAAAGTGTTACTGTGTTGTGGGTTTCATAGTGCTAGACCCCCCTACTTTTTTGGTGTGCAGCCCGTGACCCATTTTACTAGTGCCCATTTACAATTTTGCCCTATGGAGCCCCATAAAAAGTTACGTTGCAATTTTTTTATCTTTTTGAGTGCCCATTTCGGTGCTGCAAGAACTGAGAAGAGGTCGAGAGGCATGGATTGTAAAACTTCCTTTATCAAAATGAGCCTACTAGCCATGTTGAGAGTTTTGTAGGTCCAGAACGATAGGTGGCATTCAATTTTCTCAATGAGTTATTGCAAGGAGGCATGCTTTAAGGTTGAGTCAATCAAAGGAGTGCCTAAATATGTAGATGGAAGTTTGGCATGTGAGAATCCTATGATTCTGGCAATTATTCTTTGAGTGGCAGGAGGAGTGTGGATTTTTTTTTGAGATTTAGTAGTATTAATGGTGGTTCCTTAGGCCATTGAAAAGGTTTCTAGCAGAGCTCTGAAGGCACAGGCTTCAATAATAGAAGGATGTTCGAACAACATATTGTCATCAACAAATTGTTGATAAGTGATAGCAAGGGTTCCATGGGCAGAGATGCGTCTGAGGTCATGAGATTGAGCATCATCCTTTATAAGGCGACCTAGACCTTCTCCCATGACAATAAAGAGGAAGGGGGATAAAGGGTCACCTTGACGAATTCCTCTGGATGGGGAGTAGGGTTTGGATGGGATTCCATTAACTAGGATGGAGTAAATGGGGGAGGATATGAGATTCATAAGCCATCTAACCCAGGTCGAGTAGAAGTCGAAGGTAGTAAGCAATTGTCTTATATAAGACCAACTTAGTTTGACGAAAGCTTTAGAGAGATTGATTTTAAGAAGCATACCTGCCTGCATATTTATTTTTTAGGAATGAATGATTTCATGAGTCAATATGATGCCATCCAAGATTTGACATCCTTCAACGTAGCTAGATTGTTCTGGTGAAATGAGAAGACAGAGAAGTGGTTTGAGGTGATTGGCAATGACTTTTGAGATGATTTTGTATATGACATTGCATAGAGCAATGGGCCTGAACCTCTCTGGAGTACTTGGTTGATCTTCTTTGGGAATGAGAGTTATGAATGTTGCATTGAGAGAAGGAAGTCAGCAATGCATAGCTTGTGATTCTTCTACCACTTTCCAGACTTCATCTTTGATTAAATCCCAAAAGTGATGGTAGAAGTTAGATGTGAAGCCATCAGATCCTGGAGCCTTTCCATCTTTCAGTTGATCTAAAGTTGTTTCTACTTCCATCATAGTTACCGGTCACAGAAAGAGCTAATTGTGCTCTTCTGTTATAATTTTAGGAATATGCTGAAGTATTTCGTTTATTGCAGGCTGTCTATCTGTAGGCGACTCTTGATGTACTATTTGAAAGTGATTAGTGAGCTCTCTCAATATCTTCTTGTTTCTCCATTCTCTCTCCCAATGGATTTTGAATATGTGAAATGGTATTATTCATTCTTCTTTGGATAGTTGTGTGGTGAAATAATTTTGTATTTCTTTCCCCTTCTTTTAGACATTTGATTCTTGACTTTTGCTTCCAAAGAATTTCCTCTTGTTTCCTTCTTTCTTCCAATTGTGTGAGAAGAGCTTGTTCTTGACTTGCTAAAGTCTCGGTTCTGCCTCCTATAATGATCTTCTACTGTAGCTCTATCATACTTTGCTTGAGCACTTTTTGGCCTTGAAAGATATTATCAAATGTGATGTGATTCTAGTACTTGATTTACCTTTTGATATGCTTCAGCCTTTGTTGGAATTTATACATAGTTGAGCCGCTTAAGGGAATAAAGCTCTCCCATGTTGATTTGACCATTTTTTTTAAATCATGGTGACTGAGCCAAAAAGTTACAAATCTAAAGGGTTTCTTGTTTGAATTTCCAGGACCTGTCCATTGTAGGGAAATGGGCCAGTAATCTGAGCCTACCATGGGGAGTATTGAGGCGATAATATCACCTCCTAGATGTACTGAGTTATTGGAGATGAGGAATCTGTCCAACCTGGATGTGATTTGTTGAGAGCCCGACCTTTTATTATTCCATGTGAAATGACCATTATCAAATGGTGAATCAATCAACCAGTTATTTTGAATGCATTATTTGAAGATACTGCTTTCATTTTCTAGTTTCCTTCTACCTCCTTTTTTTTCCTCCAGCCGAGTGATCATATTGAAGTCACCGCCTGTGATCGAGAGTGGATGTGTTCTTGTGGAAGTGAGAGTTTCCAGCGATTTTAGCAGAGTATTCTTTTGTAGAGTATCTTCAGGGCAGTATACATTTGTCAAGTGACCATGTATACTGGTTCCGATGATGTGAAAAGTGGCTTGGATGAAATGACAAGAAGCATGGAAGTTTGTAACGGAGATGTGCTACATGTTCCATGCTATAGCAAGCTCCCTCGAAGCTCTCGTTACATCTACCATGACAGTTTGGCATCCCAACCAGGCTTTGGATAAAATGGAAGCTAATGTGCTAGTATTACATTTAGTTTCCTACATGAAGAAAATATGTGGTCTTTCATGCTGTATCATGTTCTTTATCATCCTGTATTTCTCGGGACTATTAAGTCCTTGAACATTTCATGAGATGAGCTTAATGGTTGACCGGTAGGTAAGGATCTGTAGTATTTAGTCAACTTGGAGCACCTTTCGGACTCCACCAGCATTTCCCCAATGAGGATGGTGCGTTGTAAATTTGTCTTTCTTCCTCTTTTCTTCCCATCTTTGGTAATGTGTTTCCCATCCCAGCTGCTTCCTTGTTGTATGCTCAGTGTGTTGTGCTGGTGCAATCTTGAGAGTACTACTTCCAGATTTTCAAGTTGCCTGTCCGGTATTGTGTCAACTCTTTCTTTTTGCATGCTTGTTCTAAACTGAAAATGGATAGGTCTCCTAGATCAAAGCTTTCAGGTTCTTCTTCCATGTGGCTTTGTTGACTACTATCATCCATGTGGTGGGTTGTGTTGAGTGGGTCTATCAGCAAGTTGTCAATATCCATTCCTTTTGCAGACTAAAGGGCTTTCTTGTGATCTTGAAAGGGGATAGGTTACAAGGTCGTTGGTTGTGGATCTGAGTTATTCGCTAATGATGGTTGACTAGCATCATTAGGAGCAGGTAGAATAAAAGGTTTGGGGGATGGTGCGGAAGTTGTCTTAGCTATATTGGAAGGATCTGATTCTGGCATATCTAGGTTTGATAGAAGGTCAAAATTATTGCTGGAGGATGGTGCATCAGAGGATGACATTGAATTTTTTGGTGTTGTAGGGGGTTTTTTGTTATGCTTCTTTCTATTAGCAACTTTGGTAAACCCTTCCACAACAGGTTTCCCCCATTATGTGTGAATTTAGGAGGGGAATTTAGAGGAAAATCACGGAATAAATGTCCATGGGCATGGCATTTACTGCATCTAAAAGGCACATGTTCACAATCTATGAGTTGAATCCATTCAAATTCATTGTGAAGGAGACTTACCGAATCTGTGAGTGCCTTGCCGAGTTTCATATAAACACAGATGCGAGCATATGAAGTGTACTGACGAAGCTTTGTTTCCTTTATAATCTTTATTAATTTTCCTGGCACATTGCCAATAGCTTTATGTGATTCTTCATCCCAGTATTCTAGAGGTAAGGAATACATGCGAATCCATACTCGTGCCCAGCTGAAGTCTTCCTTGTCTAGATTGAACCGTTCTATCCAGTTTCGTAGATATAGACCTGCAACATTAAAGAAGTAGGGTCCTACATCTAGAACGCGATTTCTATCTTCAATGCAGTTGAAGATGGCTGTAAAAAAACCTTTGGGGCCCAACTATAGGGTTACATGTCCCTTGGGCTTCCACTTTGAGGTTATCCATTGTTGCAAAGCTTTTTTGGTAGGCCAGTAGCGTATAAATTTTCCTATCAGTGCATGGTCTTTCATATATTGTATTTGTGCATTGATTCAATGACTGGGTAAGTCAATATTGGGTCATTCCACTGCAATGGACTTGCAAGTGGACGACGATGCCTTCTTTGGTTCTTCAGGTGCTACAGGGTTGTTTTTTTTTCAGTGTTCAGATCTGCTGGTTCGTTCTTCTCTTACTGCTGCACAGGCTATACCAATGGTTGTTCTACTCTTCCAATTGAGGGTTGTTCATTTTCTTCCCTATGAGGCCAATTTCCATTGTTGTGGCCTGTGGGGGGAGGCTCTGCGGCCTCCCCCATCATGATGTTCATTGGCCTTTTCTACCAATTCACCCAGACCTGCGCTGGAGCAGTATTGCTTGATTCTGAGTCCGCTTTGTTTGTCTCTACACCCTGTAATGGTTTGTCAGAAACCCTAGTCCACCATTTTCCTCTGCTTAGGCCGCCATAACATATCGATTTTGCCTTTAGACCTTGACTAATTTAGAATGCATGAATGATTTAATTTGAATTTTATTTTTACTTTTTTTTTTGTAGGTAAGCACCCATGGGGGATTTGAACCAGTGACCTTTCGCAAGGAGTGCATCCATTCACCATCAACCCAAAGCCTCATGGGCTTAATTTTATTTCTACTTAATTTTGAGGTACTTTTTAAAAAAAAAGACTACATTAAACAAAGTCTTTCGGTAGAAATCACATGAGAGAATTTTTTTGGCTAACGCGTTTCGAACCAACAACTGTAGTTCATCATCAGGACTAGAGGAAGAGCCACACCATGACAAAGGCTTAAATAGAGAGCAATATAGAGACATAATTCCAAGTAACGGCTATATTTGAACAATAATGTAGAAATCACAAAAGCTTGAATACAGAAAGTCATAATGGTATTAATATTAATGTTTTTCTTTATCTTAGGCACAAATCCAATCAGATGGTTTTTTTTATTCAAAACATAAAAGTGAAAGAAAAATGACAAAATGACTGGTGATGAAACAATAAAGAGAAATCGCAGTTATTCCTACAAAAACGCAAAAAGTGTTGTTCGATCAATTGACAACAATCGTTCAATCATTTGAACAACAAAAATAAAATATGCAAAAGTGATGTTAAATTGATTGAACATCAATCATTTGATCATTTGAGCAGTAAAAAGAAAACACTCAAAAGTGTTGTTCAATTGATTGAATAGCAAAAGTGTTGTTCAATTAATTAAATTGTACTTCTTGCCATGAAAAGAAAAGAAAAATGAAGAATAAAAGAAAAATGGGGCAAAGATAAGCTAATAGTAATCACGCAAAAGGAAAAGAAGTGTTGTTCAATAGATTAAATAGCAGTTGTTCAATTAAATGAACTGCAAACAATGAAAATAAGAAAAGAATTTATTGTTTTGAAGCTTTTGTGATTAGTGCTTTGTGTGTAGTTTTCTTCTGGAGTTCTCGCATATATAATTGTTTGAATCGACATAAAAAAGTATTGTTCAATAGATTGAATAGAAGAATAATGCAAGAAAAAGGTGTTGTTCAATAGATTGAACAGTAAAACATGCAAGAAATAAATTGTTGTTCAAAAGATTGAACAACAACTGTTCAATTAAATGAATAGAAAACAATGCAAAAAAAAAAAAAAAGTGTTATTCAATAGATTGAAAATAAGAATAATGTAAGAAAAAGGTGTTGTTCAATAGATTAAATAACAAAATAATCGCAAGAAGAAAAAATGTTGTTCAACAGTTTGAATAACAAAATACACAAAAAAGTGTTGTTCAAAAGTTTAAACAGCAAAACACGCAAGAAAAAGTGTTGTTCAAAAGTTTGAACAATAGCTGTTCAAAAGTTTGAAGAGCAAAATATGCAAAAAAATATTGTTTAAAAGTTTGAAAAGCAAAACACGCAAGAAAAAAATGTTGTTCAAAAGTTTGAGCGACAGTTGTTCAAAAGTTTGAACAACAAAATACACAAAGAAGTGTTGTTCAAAAGTTTGAACAGTAGCTGTTCAAAAGTTTGAACAATAAAATACACAAAAAAAGTGTTGTTCAAAAGTTTGAACAACAAAACACGCAAAGAAAATAATTTGTTCAAAAGTTTGAACAACAAACTGGGTGGTATGGTTTCCGTTAATAATAAAAATAGCGTAAATGTTAATAATAATATTATATGCGATGTTAATAATTTCATGCATATCAAAATTAATAATATGTGTCACGTTTGTAATAATATCGATATTATTAATATTGATAATAACATTTGTAATATTAATAATAATAAATGTAATTCTAATAATAATAATATTATTAATAATATATGTTATAATATAATAATAATATTAATAATAATAAATGTTCTAATAATAATAATATTATTAATAATATATGTAATAATAATATTAATAATATATGTAATATTAATAATAATAATAAATGTAATAATACTTATAAAAATAATAATAATTATAATAATAATAATAATGCATGTAATTTGGACGATAATATTAATAGCCACAATCGTTCTAGTATTATTAATCAAAATAATGAAATGGAATCTATTAATAAGAACATTAATATTAACAATATTAACCATAGTCACATGCATTCTAGTACTATTAATAATCAAAACAATGACATGGAATCTATTAACAAGAACATTAGATTAACAATATCAACCGTAACAATGAAGTTGTGAATTTGGCCCCGAATTTTCTTCTCCCTCCCCCACGGAATAATAAAGTTGTTAACTTATCTAGTTTTTCCTTTTTCCCTTCTATTTTTAGGCTTCTAGGCAAAGGTTTAAACTTTGCCCTTGCCCCTAGAAAAATCTCGGTTGATGACATTATTTGCGACATGGAATATGGGATTAGAGATCTTCCGGATAATATCAAGGACACTATTAGGTAAGATTGTGTTGTCGTCCTTAGAAAGGCTAAGCCCCCTCGGAAGAACCTCAGCAATGAGGAAATCATTGCCCTTAAATACTGAAACCAGAACAAAGATATCGTCATTCTGAAGGCTGACAAAGGAGGGGCTGCGGTCATCCTTAACAGGGATGATTACCGCAAGAAGATGTTAGATCATCTTCACAATAGTGGCAGTTATAAAAAACTACCCAAGAACCCTCTTAAGAAAATTTCTAAGGCGGTGGCTCTCGCTATCAAGTCCAGTAGCTCGGTGGGTCCCCTATGCCATAATCTTATTGAGAGCAGTCCCATTACCCCTAGAATTTATGGGTTTCCGAAGATTCATAAAGAAGGGGCCCCTCTGAGGCCTATCATTAACACCATTGGTGGTCTGACCTACCTTCTTACTAAGTTCCTTTCCCTCAAGCTTAAGCCCCTGGTTGGCTGTACGGAGTCTTTCGTGAAAGACTCTGCCTCCTTCATTAAAGAGCTTAAAGACATTAAGCTTAGCTCCGATGACATTCTTGCCAGCTTTGATGTGGTCTCCCTTTATACTTGCATCCCTATAAAGGAGGCCTTGGAAGTGATCTATCGCCTTACTGATCCTGATACCCCGCATTTGGTTGAGATTTGTCTCACTTCCAGTTTTTTTTGTTTCGAGGGTGAGTTCTTCGAGCAGACCTATGGTGTTGCCATGGGCTCCCCCCTTTCCCCTATTGTTGCGAATCTTTTTATGGAGGATTTCGAAGCCAAAGATTTAGCCTCAGCTTGTCTCCTTCCCAAGTTGTGGAAAAGGTATGTGGATGACACTAATGTCATCTCACCCCATGGCCAAGACGTGTTGGATCTCTTCTTCAATCACCTTAACTGTCAGTCCTCTGCCATTAAGTTCATCATGGCAAAAGAGGTCAATGGTTGCCTCCCTTTCCTGGATATTCTTATATCTAAGAATAAGGACGACTCTCTCTCCTACTCAGTGTTCCGGAAGAAAACGCATACTGAGCAGTATCTTTATGCCGATTCCCATCATTTCCCTACTCAAAAGATGCGTGTTCTTAACACCCTAGCTACTCATGCTCTTAAGATTTCTAATAATAAGAGCTTCAATAAGGAGAGATCCCATCTCCTTAATGTCTTTGAGGAGAATGGCTATAGTAGGCGCTTAGGTCAGAAGGGTTTCCTTAAAGCCTCCAAAAATTCGTTAATTAAAAAAGAACCTAAAGAGCACCATCTAGGCGTCCATCTTCCCTATGTCCAGGGAACCACAGACAAGCTTGCTGAGATCCTTAAGAGGTATGATATTCCCTCAACCTTTAGGCCCCTCAAGACCATTCGCAATTCCCTCCGATCGGTGAAAGATCACGTTGACCCTAAGGACATGAAGGGTGTCTACTTAATCCTTTGTTCTTGTGGGACCCACTATATTGGGAAACAGGGCACTCTATCCATCAAAGCATCAGTGAACATGCAGCTCACCTAAGACATGGGAGAACCAAGTCTTCAACGTTAGCAGAGCATGTGGATAATACCAAGCATCAGGTTTGTATAGAGGAGGCCAAGGTTATTGCCAAAGTAGCTCATTTCCATCATCATAAATTCAGGGAAGTGATTGAAATTGAAAGAAGGCCCGATAATCTCAATAGAGATGACGGCTGGAAGATCAATAGTTGTTTGATCCCTGCCATTTCTTCCTAGTCTTTCTCCCCCCCTCCCTCTTTTTATCCTTTTCGTGCTTTCACTGTCCCCCTTGGAGCCTTTTCTTCCTCCTAGGGTGTCTCCTTCTTGCTCTGTGGTTTTCTATTATTCCTTTTCTCGACCTCCTTCTTTTTTTCAGGTTTTATTTTTATTTATCTTTTTATACTTATTTTATTTTATTAATTATTATTATTATTATGTTTCAGGTTTTTACTAATTACTATTATTATTATTATTTATTTATTTATTAATTTAATTAATTAATTAATTTTTATTATATTATATATAATTATTTTTGTACTTACCTCCTAATATATATACATATATATAAATATATATATAAATAATATATATATATTATATAATATAATATATATAATATATAACATATATATATATATTCTATCTATATAGTATTATTTAAATATAATAATAATTTATTAATATAATATATATATATAATATATATATGATAATATAATATAATTAAATATTAAATAAATAAACAAATAATTTTACCACATTTAAGAGTTATAAGTTAATTTTAATGTTTTATAATAGACTAACCAATTTTAATTAAATTATAACTCCATGGATTTATATATAACCGTCCACTTGCTATACTTTTTATACGAGTTTTATTTCACTTGGTCCCTAAGTCAAATGGTACACATTGATCTCCTAGTTAGCCGCTGGAAAGCTCTTGCTCAACTATTTATTGGAAATATAGATTCTGTTTTTTTTCAACTTGGGTCCCCTAACGATGATACCGAAGACTACGTTGTTATCGAAGCCGTGTCGACATAGATTTTATGAAAGGGGTGTGAATTTAATGGCCTGAAATATTTCTTTTTATAATATGTTAATGGATCACAGAAGCCTCAATTCAACCAGTTTGAACAACAACGGTTCAAAAGTTTGAACGACAAAATACGCAAAAAAAGTGTTGTACAAAAGTTTGAACATCAGTTGTTCAAAAGTTTGAACAACAAAACATGCAAGAAAAAGTGTTGTTCAAAAGTTTGAACAACAGTTGTTTGAAAGTTTGAACAACAAAATACGCAAAAAAAATGTTGTTCAAAAGTTTGAACAACAAAACACACAAGAATAAAAGTGTTATTCAAATGTTTGAACAACAGCTGTTCAAAAGTTTGAATAGCAAAACACGCAAGAAAAAGTGTTGTTCAAAAGTTTGAACAGCAGTTGTTCCAAAATTTAAACATCAAAGTACACAAGAAAAAAGTGTTATTCAAAAGTTTGAATAGCAGTTGTTCAGAAGTTTTAACAACAAAATACATAAAAAGAAAGTGTTGTTGAAAAGTTTGAATAGCAGCTATTCAAAATCTTGAACAACAAAACATGCAAGAAAAGGTGTTGTTCAAAAGTTTGAACAACAAAATACGCAGGAAAAAAAGTGTTGTTAAAAAATTTGTACAAAATACAGAAAAAAATTGTTGTTCAATAATTTGAATAGTGAAACACGCAAGGAAAAAAATGTTGTTCAAAAGTTTGAACAACATCCATTCAAAAGTTTGAACAACAAAATAAGCAAAAAAAATTTGTTCAAAAGTTTGCACAACAGAACACGCAAGAAAAAGTGTTGTTCAAAAGTTTAAACAACAGTTGTTCAAAAGTTTGAACAACAAAATACGTAAGAAAAAAGCGTTGTTTGAAAGTTTGAATATCAACTATTCAAAAGTTTGAACAACAAAATACGCAAAAAAAGTATTGTTCAAAAGTTTGAACAACAATTGTTCAAAACTTTGAATAGTAAAATACACAAAAAATGATGTTCAATAGTTTGAACAACAAAACATGTAAAAAAAGTGTTGTTCAAAAGTTTGAACAACAGCTGTTCAAAATTTTGAACGACAAAATACACAAAAGAATATGTTGTTCAATAGCTAACGTTGTAGAGATTACAACTTTGAAGGAACAAACATCTAAAACATAAAAACATAAGAGAAATTATAAAATAAACAACACTTTATTTAAAAATAGTAAATAGATAAATAAATTAAGTTACAACAGCTATGATGTTATTTCCTAAGGGAATATCAATTTGTCAATGGAAAAAATGATCTCTTAGAAAAATGGTTTGGCAGTAGCGACATGAATCTTTAAATGGAAATCAATTCTCACTTTTTCCTATTATGAATCCATTAAGTAATGAATTGAATGAAATTTCCTTGTTTAAAATTTCTTTCAAGAATCGCTCATTCATAAATTAACCTTCTTTATTCTCCTAGGACCTGCAAAAAATGAGTGTCTACATATAATAAAACATTAAATCATGGAGGAAGAGAGGTGATCAGGCTCCCCTAATCCAAGAAATATGCAAAAAAAAATAACAAGTAGTTACTCTGTAAAACAAATCCATGAAGAAAATAACAAAGTAAAATTAATTTATTACCAACAGGAGAGCAGTGACAAATCATGCTTATCTGCAATGTTTTAATCATAACTTCTTTGTTTTTCGTCCAATTTAAGTGATTCCAAATCCAAATGAAATTGAATTCACAGAGATATCCCTAATAGAAATAAGTTTTAAAAATTCCATGATATAATTTATCAAATTTACTTAGGACGACTTGCATAACAAAGTCATTTTTTATTTCCCAGCTTAGACCAACAACTGATATTTAAAGTATAACTTATTTGTTTGATGACGAATTAAGCTAATTCAAATTGGAAATGAAATTATATTAGTTTATTTATCTCCAAGAGAAACAGATTTTGAGCACAAGAAGAATTTATGGGTCAAATACGCAAGTGAATAGCTAGAAAAACAGAGTTTTAAGAGTGCTAATTTACGATAAACAGTCAGCATTTGGGTCATAACTTTCTCATACGATATCAAAATAGAGTGATACAAATTTATTTGTAAAATCCTTTGATAGAGGAAACCATATAAATAGGTTTTAAAAATATAGTCATTTAAGCCTCCAAAAACTGACTGTCTCAACTCTATTCCTGAGCTGGCTACTAGACGCCCTATCAATGTTTTGGTTATAACTTTTTTGTTTCTAATCCAAATGGAGTGATTCAAATTGGGTTGGAAAGTATACATAAAGGGACAATTAAAATAGAAACAAGTTTTTAACTTTTGGTCCCTCAAAACATGACTGTCTCGACTGTGTTTTTAGAATTTTCATGAAGCCCACAAGCCAAAAAATATGATATTCAAGCAATTTTCCAAATTGGTGATAAAAGTGAATATGAGTGTTTGTAGAATTGTTATTTTCAATATACTATATCTACATACACAAATAAATTAAAATATTTATCACCGATGTTGATTTTCACACCGTGTCGTAACAAAAACAACTATTTTTACATAATAATAAAAAATGTATTTATTTATGTTCTTATTTATTTTATTTCCTAGACTAAGCTACTCTACTTTGAAAAATTAATATGTTTATGTATAAGAGTACTTCCAGTGGAACCATTTTTGAAATAAGGCCTCCAGTATGTACATACGCAAATTTGAAAAAAGCATGTTAATAAATAGTAGGGTATGAGAAGCCAACTTCCCTTGAAAAGACAGTGCCAAAAATTGTTGAGGTATGGAGTGAGGCTACAAACAAATGATGGAGTGAAACCAATCTTCAATATATCCCTTAGTTTCCTGATTTTGCATAACTGTCATATCATGGAGTTCTTGAGTTTTTAAAACGGCTTGTTGATGCAGGCTAGAAGAAACCTCATTTTCTTTCATAACTTCAACAATTTTTGGATTTGAAATAGTCCTAATTTCAATATAATTTTTTTGCAATGGTCCATGTGAGATAGAATGGTTGGGAAGGGTAGGTAAATTTTGCAGTTCAACACTGTAAGCATGTTCTACTAGTTTCTTATGATGAGGGTGTGGAACGCGTTGAGCAGGAAATTGTGTAGGGCATGGATCATTTTGATGATATGGTTGATTGGGTTGTATGGAGGGTTTTCATAGACAAGTAGGATATTATTGAAAATCTAGAAAAGAATATGCATGATGTGTTTGTGCTACAAGATGTGGGAGAGTATTCATGTAATCATAAGATGAACCATGTCAAAATTGTAGACAAGATTGGTGGGGGTTATATTGATATTAACATGGCTTCCCTAACACATGAGTATTCCATAATGGAGTATGCAAGTAAGACAATGGAGAGGAAGTGTTTTGAACCATACATGTAGGACATGCTTTCCATGGTTGTTAAATTGTTGCAGCTTCCCCATCTCTTTGATGTGCTACTTCCATCTTAGATAAGGAAGAACAACTATCTATGGGATGCTCCTTTTGGAAATGAGGAGAAAACACTTCTTCAATTTCTTGATTTTTTTGAACTTGCAAAACATCCAATTGTAAATTTAGGGAGCTAATAAAAGCAATTGTAAAATGTTCAAATAAACCATTGATTTCAACTCCTATATCTCATGTTCTTGTAGTATATTTGGGAAAGAAAGAAGAAACTTTTGTAGAATTCTTAAATATTCCTCTTGAATACCTTATGCATAATTCACAAACATCATCATATGATAACTGAAAAACATCACTTTTTCCCATTAGATTTAAGAGTTCTAAAAATTCATCTTTGATTCCTTTAAGAATGAGTGTTTTAAGATCTCTTTTTTCAAATGCTTATGCTTTGATTTTTGAAGGTTGTAATGAAATTG
>APFE030126279.1:0-27193 GCA_000404065.3 Pinus taeda
TCAAGAAGAAAAAGGTAATAGTGTTGATTGATTCAGGAAGCACCCATAATTTTATTCATTGTAAGGTAGCAAAAGAATTGAATTGCTTCCTATATCCATTACTAGAGTGTCAAGTGATGGTTGCAAATGGAGGAACGATAAATTTCTCTGGAAAGTGCCATAATATCAAGTTGTCCATGGGATAATATGTATTGACTAGCCCAATGCTTTCCGTTCCAATGGGAGGTGTTGATGTTGTACTAGGAGTCTAATGGCTACAATCCTTGGGCACAATAGCTTTTAGTTTTCAAGAACTTTTCATGAAATTTTCTGCGGAAGGAAGTTGAATTAAGGGGTATTGCAGGGAAACCAGGAAAGATAATCAGCTCTAACGGTATGACAAAGCTTCTAAAAAAGGAACAAAGAGGTGTAATTGAACAATTATGTTCGCTAGATGTTTCCACATCAGAATCATTTATTTCTCCAGATCTCCAAAATGCCTTGGACAATCATTCCAAGGTATTTGAGACTCCCAAAGGTCTCCTACCTATTCATGATCATGATCATGCTATTCATCTGATTCCAAGAAGTGTTCCTCCAAACATCAGGCCGTACAGATATCCCTATGCCCAAAAGAGTGAAATTTAACGTATGGTTGCAGAAATGTTAGAGGCTAGTATAATTCAACCTAGTCAAAGTTCTTTCTCTGCTCTAGTAGTATTGGTGCATAAGAAGGATGGATCATGGCGCATGTGTTTGGATTATAGGGATCTCAAAAAGCTCACTATTAAAGATAAGTTTCCCATTCCTGTCATTGATGAGTTACTGGATGAATTGCATGGATTAATTTACTTCACCAAGTTGGATCTTCGTTCAGGATATCATCAAATCAGAATGAAGACTGAAGACATTCTGAAAACAACATTTAGAACTCATGAGGGTCATTATGAATTTTTGGTCATGCCTTTTGGCCTTACCAATGCATCCTCAACATTTCAAGGTTGATGAATTCAATTTTCAAACCATTCCTTAGAAAATTTGTGTTAGTATTCTTTGATGATATACTAATCTACAACAAGTCTTGGAAGGATCATGTTGAACATGTTGACAGGGTGCTACAACTATTGGAGGAAAAAACAATTATATGCAAAAAGATCCAAATGTTTCTTTGGAGTACAAGAGGTGGAATATCTGGGTCATATTGTATCTCATGAAGGAGTTAAGGTAGACCCTAGCAAAATTAAAGCCATTTAGGAATGGAGAATCCCCACATCCATAAAGCATCTGCGAGGATTTCTCGGGTTGACAGGGTATTATCGTAAGTTTGTTAAGAATTATGGGGAATAGCAGCACCTCTAACAACATTATTGAAGAAAGATGCATTTTCTTGGACTCCGGAAGCAACAAAGGCCTTTGAACATCTTAAAGAGGCAATGTGCCAAGCACCGGTCTTAGCTACAACAGACTTCACAAAAACCTTCATTGTGGAATTTGATGCTTCACGAAATGGAATTGGTGTTGTTCTAATGCAAGATGAAAGACCCATTGCTTTTGAAAGTCGTCCAATCAAGGGAAATTTTTTACACAAAGCTACTTATGAGAAGGAAATGTTGGCAATACTCCATGCACTTAAGAAATGGTGACCTTACCTAATGGGAAGACACTTCAAGGTAAAAACGGATCATGATAGCCTTAAATACTTTTTTGAACAAAGATTATCCTCTGAAGAGCAACAAAAGTGGGTCACAAAGATGTTGGGTTATGACTTTGAAATCATCTACAAAAAAGGGAAGAAAAATGTTGTGGCAGATGCACTCTCAAGAAAGGATGAGGATGTGGAAGCATTGTTGTGTGCCATTTCTATTATCCAACCAGATTGGCTAAATGAAGCAAGGGATGAATGGAAGAATGACGAAGAACTGTGGGCACTTATTCGAAAGCTACAACAAGATTCCAGTACGTCTAATACATTTCGCTGGAGAAATGATTCATTATGGTACAAAGATCGCTTATACCTCTGTAAGAATTCCCAGCTAAAACAAAAGATTCTTATGGAATTGCACACTTCTCCCTTAGGAGGGCACTCAGGATTATTAAAAACTTACCACAGGGTTAAGAAGGAATTTTTTTGGGATGGCCTTAAATCAGATATTCAAAAGTTTGTGGCGGAATGTTTGGTTTGCCAACAAAATAAAGTTGAAACAACTAAGACACCGGGTCTATTACAACCTTTATCCATTCCAAGCCAATGTTGGGAGGAGGTTTCAATGGATTTTATCACAGGTTTACCCAAGTCTGAGGGAAAGAGTGTCATCATGTGGTAGTTGACAGACTTACCAAGTATGCACACTTTTGTGCATTATCACATCCATTTAAAGCCAGTACAGTTTCTACTGCATTTATGGAAACAATTCAAAAGCTACATGGAAACCCAAAGATTATTGTAAGTGACAAAGATCCCATTTTCACTGGAAATTTTTGGACAAAATTATTTTCTTGTCTTGGTACTCAGTTAGCTCATAGCTCATCTTATCATCCTCAATCTGATGGGCAAGCTGAGATAGTAAACAAATGTTTGGAAGGATATCTTCGTTGCTTTGTATCTGATAAACAGACACAATGGGTCAAATGGTTGCCTCTGGCTGAATGGTGGTATAACACTTCCTTCCATACAGCAACAAAAATGACCCCATTTATGGCACTTTATGGGTATCAAACACCATCCATCACATCATATTTAAGAGAAAATTCTAAGGTTCAAGCAGTGGAACATCACATCGAACATCAACAACAAGTCCTCCAACTCTTAAAGGATAACCTCATGTTGGCACAGAATAGAATGGAACAACAGGCAGATCAACATCGCAGTGAAAGAAGTTTTGATGTAGGTGATTGGGTATTCCTATGGCTACAACCATATAAACAAATGTCCCTCAAGCAAGCTAAGAAGATAATAAATTATCACCAAAGTATTATGGTCCATACAAGGTGTTGCAAAAGATTGGTACTATGGCATACAAATTGGAGCTTCCTGCAGCTTCTCGATTGCACCCAGTTTTTCATGTTTCATGTTTAAAGAAGGTTATAGGTGACAAGCTCCCAGTTCAAACAATATTGCCTGAACTTGATGAGGAAGGAAAAATTATATTGGAACCAGAAGCAGTCATAGGAACAAGAACTCGACAGCTACGAAATCGGTCAATTTTAGAGCATCTTATCAAGTGGAAGAACTTATCCGCTGAACATGCCACATGGGAGGATGAGAATTTATACAGAAGCACCCAAAACTACTCCAGCGTTAAGGACAACACTTTTTTAAGGAGAGGGGCATGTTGGGTCCCTATAATACTAGTGATTACCCCATTACTATTGTAGTTTTACTCCTTATTAATATTGTTGTGCCCCTATTGTCCCCATATTGCTATTACTGTGCCCCATAGAATCCCTCTATTGTTATTTTTGTGGCCTTATATTATTATTGTTAGGTCAGTTGGGTTATATTGTGACTCCTTAGGCTCCTATATATAGAAATGAGGTTTTTTCATTTGAATCATCGAAGAATTGTTCATTTATGTAATGTAAAGGAGGCTGCCCCCTCGAAGAGGCTGAATTTTAAGGCGTTGATCTATCGTTGCTATCTTTTTCTTGAGCTGGTTTCATAAGATGGAATTATATATTTTGGTGAACCAACACCT
Organism: Pinus taeda; assembly: GCA_000404065.3. Taxonomy (NCBI): domain Eukaryota; kingdom Viridiplantae; phylum Streptophyta; class Pinopsida; order Pinales; family Pinaceae; genus Pinus; species Pinus taeda. Next base: position 3,675 of record APFE030126279.1, read on the forward strand.
GTCCTTTCACTGAGCTTATACAAGTAGTATAGCTTTGTTGCAAAATTTAAGGCTAATTTCCACAAATTTTATATATAGGCTCGCAGGGATGTAAAGAAGAAATGGAATCCCCTGCGATATTTAGTAACAAAAGCTGACCTCCTAACACAGGTATAATAGTGGCCTGCCAAATGGATGACTGCGTTGGAGATAGAGGCACAAGATAGTATGACAAATGAGGACATATCGTAACATGGGAAAGCTAGTGAAAAAGATAAGGATGAGCATGAGTCAGAGCTAGAGCAGCAACATGATGAGGGTCAGTAGGATCCTTCTAAAGGAACAAAGAATCTGAAAATATAGAGACAGACCCAACTATCATAGAGAAGAGGAAGGAAGGTGCCGAAGCTACCATAAGAACCAAAAAGAACAAAAAGGTAGCCAAGATCAAAGAAATAACACCAATGGTCCTCACTGAGGGGGACTTGGATCAGATTGGAGATAAAATTCAGGAAGTGACAACAAAATCATGGAACATATTAGAAGATTGCTATGATGGACTTCTAACAAGTGTGTAGGAGTGCATTGCAGAACTTAAGATACTTGCATAGACAGTTAGACAACTAGCACAAGTAGTGGAGAAGATTGGAGAAGAAATGCAGTAGAGCCTACACTTGCAGTGTGGTTAGCACCAATACCTTCTGGAGCCCTATATTTTGAATTCGCTGAGGTACAACAATAGGTAAAGGAGTGGAATCATGTGAATATGAAAATCATGACAGTACCACTTCAAATATTACACAAACTGCACTAAGAGATAATAGATGAGTTGAAGCTACACGAACAACACACCTCACAGTTGAACAAGTACACCTCGTAGTTGAAGATAGAAATGTGCAGAAACTACAGGAAGATATTTAGTAGAAGTAATAGTAGCTAGAAGATATTTGGGAAAATATGAAGACCCTACCAATCTTGCAAAATCTCACTAAGATCAATGAGGGAAAGGCCCTCCAAAATAATATAGAGGAGCTAAGGAAGGAAGAGAAAGTTTTGACAGAGAGAACTCAACCATGGCAGGATGAGGCTCTCCCACTGTCCCAAAGAGTAGATGAGAAGCTTCAAGAGATTCATAGAGGGAGACAACAATGATGTAGAAAAATAAGAGATTTTCCACAGAAGCACTGTGAGAGGAAGTGCGCAATGAAGAGAGGAAAGTCACAACCTATTGGGCGTAGCCCAACTTGGCCTATATTTTAGCAAAGATTCTGCATTTTGTGGAACAGAGCGCGTAGTGGAACGTGCAATAGAGCACGCAATAGAGCATTGAAACACGAAGTGGACCATGTAGTGGAGCACTTGGAATATATCGTGTGATGTAAGGGCTATGGGGTGGGTTGAATCCCATCCTTTTTGTAAAAGCACACTATTTTTGTAAAGGATCAATGGGCTTTATGGACCATAGTTGCTTGTTTTTAGGGAGTCCATAATATTTGGACCATGGTATTGTAATGATGTAACGCTCTAATGTAATAGCATATAAGAAGAGAATAATCCTATCTATATTTGGATCTAGATTAGTGTTGTGGTTGGATTATTGTGATATGTATGTTTTTAGTGAAGGAGAGGCTCTACAGTTGAGTTCACAGAGGCCTAATTCTGTAGTTTTGTGCGCAGACAACCTGTAGCTTAGTGTGCAAGCCAAGAAATGTTTGTTGTACAAAGATTCAATATATAAGCAATACTTCTTGTCGATGTAGCCCCACATTAGGGCGAACCACGTTATATCAGTGTTCATGTGTATATTTTCCTATTATCTATTGTAGGGTAGTAGTTATTATATTTACATTTTACTTTCAACACAGTGATGGTTTATGGATTTATATGACATATTTAAGTGTTCAATCTAATGTGGAAAAGTGATTTATGAATGAAATTAATAAAAAAACACAATAATATCACACCCCCTAATCCTTCAAGGATGTAGAAACTAGGTTCTTCATCCACCCATAGTCACTTCGAGTGAGATTGTGATCTACTTGTAGGTCATTTCCAAAAGGGCTAGTGTTTGAGGGTTTTGTTAGTGTGCAATATATATCAAACATGGGTCAGACCAAACCAAGCTAATAATTCATTTTATCCTTTTAATATCCTTTTCCAATTTCCCCTTAGCCATAATAAACAACAAGTGATGCCCACTAGGATTCTTTGCCCAACATTCCTCTTGGAATACCTGTCCCATGACCTTGGTATTATTTTTCCTCTATTAACTTTATTACATGAACTTTTAACCTAGGGTTGTTACACCTATTCTTCACCTTTGACCTATTACATTATTTTTGTACCTTCAACCTATTATGCACCTTCATCTTAGTTTTCTACCTTCAACTTAGTTCTACACCTCCAACTTAGTTCTATACCTTCAACATGTTTTGTACCTTTGGCTTGTTACATACCTTGTCTAGAAACTTTAGATGTGATGATCAAAATTTTCTTGGTTAAGTGAGTGATAAATGAGGTCAAACCACTTCCTTTATATAACCTTCTCAAATGGGTCAAATGCTCTCCTTTAGGTTGACTTTATGTTTCTAGGGATGACTTGTCCTTTAGGAGATTCTAGGATTTTCTATACTAAAAAATAATTCTTTTTATAAATGCATTTTTCCTGGAAGGCTCTTATAAACATGATATTGAATCCTTTGACTCTTGACAATAAATCCTAAGGATTAACAAACCCTAGAAGCATGAAGAAAATTATTTTACCTAGAAGACCATTAATAAAGAGCATGAAACCAATGCTTTAAAAATAATAACTTTTTTATTTTCTTTTCTTGTTTGTTACATAGGATACATATTGAAATGAGTACATAAACAATTATGAAGACCGAAACTAGTTACATTTTTGACACTTCTAGTCCTTGTCATTTATTGTAGCAATGTTAATTATGTACTGGTTCCTATTGCATCATACCACGACCAATTATGGTTGGGAAGGTATAGTCTATGTGTTGGGCATGGAATCCCCCCAAGGCATGTTTTGGGGCTTAAAGCCCAAGTTTTGACCAAGTCCATTGTAAAGCCTCTGCGATTTGTGGGCACAAATCGCAAAGTCATAATAGAGTCACAGGGTTCTCCACCCTTGTTTTGTAATAGAGCAAGGCTCTAAGTGTAGAAGATAGTGAATCACCGAATAAAATAGAAGCATGATGAGTCTAAGAACATGGATTGAAGTGTAAAGTGTGTCTTTGGGTTGTAGAGTAGGAGAAGGCTCTGCAGCTGAGTGCACAGAGGCCTAGTAGTCTGCAGCTGAGTGCGCGGACCACTATAGCTGAGTGCGTAGGGCAGGTTGAGTCTGTAACCATTGGAAACATTAATAAAGATAATTTTTTATCATATTTTTGTGTATCTTTTCCTGTTTTATGTATTATTGGGTATGAATTGCAAGTGTACTGTTTATTTGCTGCGTGAACTCATATGAATGTGCTGTATAAATAAATATAACATAAGGCATCCAATTAAGTGAAGACAACTAACTGGTGTAGGAAGACAAGTAAATAGTGCAGAGCGTTGCTCTAGCAGCACAACTCCTAGTTAAGGCTGCACGAAGGCAAGGATATCAGGGCGCAATGGACAGGGAAGTGCGCGAAGTAACCTATGCAAAGAGATTAACGGTTGGATCCACTCAAAACTCTCAGACATCTCAAGGGTGCAGAAACTTGGTTCCAGCACCCCCTCATACTACTTTGAGTGAGACCTCAGTCTGCACTCCATGGATTGTTTCCAAAAGGGCCAGTAGTACAGGGATTTGTTTGGCTAATTAACTCTGAACTTGGGTCAAGCCCTAAAAAGCCAACAAATGGTTCCATTGTCAGGACCAGGATCATCATAGAGATGTCTGATACCGTATCACTAGAATCCAACAAAGAAAGGAATTGAAGATTGCTTGGATAGGAAAATTCATGAAGAGTGATTAGACTGCTAGTTATACATAGAGATCCACGAAATTTTCTTCGCATCTTTCCCTATTAAGTTATACGAGTGGACCGCAAAGCTAGCAGATAGCCAAGGAAGGTGCAAGCTCGATAGACCTATTGTGTCGACTCCAGAATTGGTGCATAGATTAGAAGAATAGAAGGATAAGATTGTGCATGCTATTGATCACTGGCTTGATCAAATTATAGGAGGATTCATCATTGAGTTCACGGTAGATACTTCAGTCAGCTATAGTGAGGTAGAATGATGCTTCCTCAAAGGACCACGAGGTAAGTATGTTAAATCTTTTAACACTTGGATTAAAATGCTACTATGTGAAAAGCAGGTTATGAGAATAAATTGATGTTTGGGGCTATGCGAAGTGGGAGAATCTATAGAAACAAATATAGTACAGAACTAGAAACTAGCCCCTTGATTTCACCTCCACAAGGTGACGAGGAAGAGCTCATGAAGGTCTCACCAAGAAGTGTGATCAATTTGGAGGATTCCATGCATACCACCCCCACCCACACCACCGCCAATTTCACCATATTCACCCCCATATTTGCCCATACCACCTCGACCACCACCACGAGTCAATATGGCGAGTGCAATAAAGTTGCTAGTTTTCAAGGGAGTAGGGAATGAATATCCGGACCAGTTTTGGTTCATGATAAAAGCTATATGTGAAGCGCAAAGAGTTATAGATGAAAATATAAAGAAAGAAACATTGTTCAACACTCTACAGGATCACGCGCTAACTTGGTACATTAAGCATTCTAATGACAATATGAACGAGGATCACGGATATCTAAGTTGTGCTAAATAAAGAATTTAGCAAACCAAAGTCAAAAGCACAATGAATCATTGGATTCAAGGAAATCACAATGCTATTAGGCAAGACCCTTTTGGAGTTGGATCAGACACTGAAGTGCACAATTCGTGAAGCTAACATGACGCTGACAGATGGACAACACTGTGAATGGTTTGTAGCATCATTAATGCCACATCTAAGGAACGCGCTGTCACAACATAGGCTAACAACTCAAGTCGAGGTCCTGGAGGTCGCGATGAGATTACACAAGACCCCGATATAGGATCCCAACCTAGGGGTTCAGTAGATTCACGTGCAGTTGAAAAACTTGTGCCTTAAGATGCAGAGTCTGAAGCAATATAGGATGGCTCACCCAGAAGTGCGCGACGAGGTATGGTGCATAAAGTGAAAGGGTTAGGGACATGACAAGGATCACTGCCCAGTGTTCGCAAACTATCTCATGGGAGGAGGACCAATGCCATTGAGACCGGAGGCATAATGTCCTAGCCCTCCGCAATTGTAACATATCAACTATCTACGACCTCTTCTAGGTCCTCCTCCACCTCAGCCTCATCCACGCCCTTGAAATCTAGTTCACGCCATCTTCGTGTTCTGGTCAAGGGGTTGTGCTTCAGCCTGAACTATGTAGGTAGGAGTTTGATCCATCGTCAGTTCATAACTTCTGCAGGTGCGCTCATCATGTCCCACACTAATAGTGCGGCTGTGCGATAAAGGTGCGCTACAACCTCCCCCAACTCAGAAATTACAAATGATGGGGTCTGAGCTACGAAAGACCCTAATGTGAATATTATGCTCTGAAGTGGAAGTATGACAGGGGAAAATAAAGGTAAGCATCCTGAAGAAAGTACTTGGATTCACAAGGCTCCACGAAGGAACCAACGTTTGATTTGGAGCGAGCTAAGGAAACCTTCATTGAAGCCAAGAAGAATTTCATTGATGCCTCCACTTCAGGAAGTAAAGACAGACTAGAGTCGGAAATGGACCCATCGATGCTCACAACATTCCTAGAAACATGCATGAAGCTACTGCGCGACAGCAAGGCTATAAAGGGGCTACAAGAATTCATAAATAGATGTGTTGGGACCATGCCAAGAGAACTGCGTGTAGTTTGGAAGCTCAAAAAGCACACGACATGAATGGGAAGGGAAATGAGATTGACCGTGCAGATTGGGGAATATGAGGTGGACCAAGTGATTTTGGATTTACGATTGGAAGTGAACGTTCTACCTAAGCAAACATGGGAGCACATGGGAAGGCCTAAACTGCAATTGTATCCTATCCAACTGCAAATGGCGAACTAGAAAAAGATCCTACCTATGGGGTGATTTTAGGGAATCACAGTGGATATCGAAGGAGCAAGCGCGCTAGCAAACTTTGAAGTAATGGAGATTTTTGATGACAACAATCCCTACCTTGCGCTATTAGGAATAGATTGGGCCTCTGACATGAATCGGGTGATAAATTTGAAGAAGCGCAAGATGATTTTTGGGAAAAAGTATCTGTGCATAGTTGTACCTTTGGACCATGCAGAAGGATCGCGCTACACAGAGCCAGTGCACGACTATGACATCGATGACAATTTGGACTGCATCTACAAGATAACTGCGTGAGAGAAAGACTGGGTAAACCCAACCACAGATGGACGAATCTCATGGGAGCGTGAAAGCTCCTACACATCAGATTCTAACGAGGAGGTAGAATGATGGTAGAACTGGTTACATGAGGTACCCATGCTGAACTGTAACATGATGACAAGATCACTACGCTACGTATCAACGGAGGTAAGGGATCTGCCTACGTATGATGGGTTAAGTGAGTTGGATGACTTCCTAAATAGATTTGAAATAGAAGTGTCGGAACAACAATGTTTCGAAGCTTTGAAATGGGCACTGCACACTACACCTACAAGGTGGTGGGGTACGCACCAAAGAAGTTTTGAGACCAGGTGCAAATGCAGGAGGATGATGCGCATGCATTTTGCGAAGCCCCAGATGTGATTAATAGACAATATTGCTAAACAAAATGGTTTGCGTGCCCACTTGTCTAGATGGATGCAGGCATATGTTATGAAACCTGCACGGATGCACCCAACCTTTGCGTTGGGAGGCATGGTCAATAAGCATGTGTGGGTGAGGCAATGGTGCGAATTACCCCTCCAGTTGGAACCACAAAGTATGGAAAGACCAAGTGCATGGAAGGTTATCCATGCAGAATCCTTTAATGAAGTATGCAAAGCACTGAATAAGATACACGATGCACAGAGGACTAATTGGGACCTATACGTACCAATGCTTCTATGGGCTTATAGGACCATGTGCAAAAAACTGATGGCACAGGCACCTCCAAAGCTAGAGTAAGGAGCAAACATTGTAATCCCCATAGAGCTTAAAATTCATAGTCCGTGCACGGTAACCCTGACAAATACGATGGTTTACGGAACTTGAGAAGAAGGACCACAGCTGAACAGAGCAGAAAACTTGGGACTTGATGAGGAAATCTGACAGGGTGACCTTAGGCTCCAAGAACTTGGCAAAGAAAGGGTATCATTAAGGGAAAAGAGCGCTCTAGTGGAAGCAAAAGCCAAGGAGCTGGAGGACGGGATGAAGAAGGATTTTCTCAATAAAGAGACAAGGATAATAAAGTAGGGTGCACATGATCAAATTGACAAATTTGGGGACTATCGCCACGAATTGATTAGCCTGATGCCTTGGATCGAACCACATATTACTAAACGGATCGACCGTGGTGGTACGTTGTAGATGATAAAATGCACGACGCAGCCAGTAACAATAAAAAGTGGGTATGTTCCAAGAAAAGTGATGGATGACCGAATGAAAAGTGGGTATGTTCCAGGAAAAGTGATGGATGACCGAATGAAACCCTACATAGTTGGCATGGCCACCTAACTAACCGTAGGAGGTATAGTCCTAGTGCTCTTGGCAATTGGAAGGGGGCACGAGACTATAAACTACTCTGCCTGAGAGTTGCGCGATGTTGGAGCTCCATGCAAGAGTAAAATGTCACAGGGTCCATGACCATGCAAGGGGGCTTGCGCTGCTATGCGGGTTGGTTGGAAAGTGACTGTTGGAGTCACTATTCACGATTTGATCCTCAACTTGAGACCAAATGGAGTGAGCAGCAGGCATTTAAGATGTGCTCTACGGGCAAGATTTAGGAATATCTGCCACCAATGGAGCTTTAATGAATCGGATGTGGGGGGAACTGTTGAATTCAAATTCAAAAGGCAGTATAAATTACAAAGGGCTGCCCAGCAAACAACACTTTGTCATTTACAAATTGAGTTGTTGTATACCCCGTGTATTCTGAGTAGAGCCATGTTTAACCTGTGCAGAGCATTGATTGAGCCCCTGAGTACGTGAGTGATAGATTTTTGGTCAGACATGATGGCAGCATCTGAAGGAGTTATGGAAATTGTGGAGATGACCGCTAAAGAGGCTACGCAAGCCCTGACTATGGGGTATGCCCCTAAAGGCACCGGGATTGTGGTGGAAATCCCTAAATCAGCACACACACCAAGGCTAAAGAAAGACAAACAGTCGATGGTTCCCATATGTATCTCGCCGCGAAACCTATTGCACATTAGGCTAACGATGGAGGAGAAGGGGAAAGTCGTTAACGTAGAAACTGATGAGGAGGAGAATGACCTAGAAGACCTTATCATAGAAGAAGACGAAGACGAAGGCATGGAGGAAGAAATTGAGCTTGCGCACCATCCAACAAAGTTGCTCACCTATACACCCCCACGGAAGGGGAAGGCTAAAGCACCCAAGGGTCTTGACGAGAGAAAGAGCTCTCTCCAAACCCCGCTCCTCCCGGATGACATCATTTTTGAAGGCACGCACCTAGGAGGGGTGCCTAGCTTGAAATTTGAAGATTTGGATCTCACTAACCACAAGAAGTTCCCTCACCTAGAGACCGCATAACTCATGAAGCCAAAGAAAAACTAGCAGGGGTTACCAAATTAGATCTACGAAAGTGGTTATGCAGAGTGGAAAAGGAAGGGTTACTAAACCTGCTCTAGGTGCCACATTTCCACCGCGCCCCAATAATAATTTTCGTCATCAGGTAACTACTCTTCCTAGTGCATGGTGGATGTTTTTGTTTGGAGTCCATCCCCATCACATACCACTTGGTTCACCACATCACCTGGCTCCCACGAAATGGTGAGGACCCCATAGATATCTTAGAGGGGAAGAGCAATGAATTGACCATTGCAGTGGCCATGAATAAGAAATATAAACTGGACAAGAAGAAAAGGGGCTACGCCATATCAAACATCAACAACACATCAGTAAAATTGGTGACCCAAATACTAGCAAGTAAAGTTATGCACAAGTTCCACACAGATGAGATACCCGCACCGGTGGTAGCACCTACAAAGCAGTGCACAGAGGGGGTCCAATTTAACTGGTTTGAGTTCCTCTGCAAGGAGTTCCTAGAAAATTGTCGCGAGGCTCAAGAACAAGGAAAAACATTACACTATGCATGGCTTCTATTGTCCATAGTCCTCGTGGCAGGGGAATTGCTGGAGGATAATTAGTTCCCAACAATTGACAGAGGTCCACCAAAGGCTACGAAGCATGCTTCACTCTGGGCCATGAGGGATGCCAACTGGATCTGCAACAGCAAGATATTCTGGGTGTTCATGGAAATGAACCTCAAGATGGGGATTAACCACAAGTCATGATTACACCCACTATCTACAACAACCTACAAAGTTTTGCAGAGTTTAAAGTGAACCTCCACAGCATCTACATCAGAGCTCATAAAGACCCGACTAAGAAATGGAGCGAGCTACCCTTCGTAGCCACAAACGATGTAATTTTGGATGTACTGGAGACATCACCATCGGAGTGGTGTTCCCCAGAGATCATGGCAATAGAGAAGTCTATGGTACAAAAGAATAAAGAGGAGGAAAAACTGCACATGGCACAGTTGGCAGAGAAGAGAAGGCAAGAAGCAGTAGCAACCAAAGTGTAGGAGGCGCAGGATGCTGCGCAGACAACAGCAAAATAGAAAAAGGCAGCAACAATAGTAGTAGCGCACGAGGTAGCCGAGAAGGCGCGTGAGGGCCAAAAGTCGCCTTCACATGGGTAGGAAGTGTCTTCTTTCACTAATGGATTCTCAGGGTACTGTTTGGTCAATTTAGTGTGTCCTAAATTGCTACATTAGTTATCAATTTGGGAGTCGTAAACTAATGAAGTGTGGCGCACTATATGTGCAAGATAACCTCTTTCTTACTTTTGTCGTTTCGATTTTTATGTTGTTTTTGGGGGTTTTTATCTTCGTTTATCTCATAGTGTGAATGGAATTCCTATTCCTAAGTCTCTAGAAGGGAAGTATGGTTATAAGTTTTAAGGCAATTATGTCCTTCATAAGGGTTCCCAAAACTTAACACTTCAAAAGGTCTTAGAACATACTAGTGATGAAAATAATACTTGAATCAAGAATGAAAGTATGTTGCTATTTAAAACAAGTAATTAACGAACTACTGATCATGCAACTATCATCTTTGTTGTTGTCTAAATACAGAAAAATGATTTAAGCTACTGCACTCAAGGAAATCAAAGATTGCACAGAAAGTAAAACTAAAATCAAATTACATCATTCATAGTCTGATTTCTTGCCAGTAAGTCTAGCTATGGCTTTCGAAGATAATCATCAATGACATGAGCAATCCAATAATTAATTGCAGAAAAGTAAACTAAAATCAAATCACAACATCCATATTTCAATCCCTCGCCAGTTAGTCTAGCTATGGATTTCGGAGGTAACCGTCAATGAAATCAGCAATCCAATATCTAATTGCAGAAAAGTAAACTAAAATCAAATCACAACATTCATATTCCAATCCCTCGTCAGTTAGTCTAGCTATGGCTTTTCAGAGGTAACCGTTAATGAAATGAGCGATCCAATATCTAATTGCAGAAAAGTAAATTAAAATCAAATCACAACATTCATATTTCAATCCCTTGCCAGTTAATCTATCTATGGCTTTCAGAGGTAACCGTCAATGAAATGAGCAATCAAATATCTAATTGCAGAAAAATAAACTAAAATCAAACCACAACATTCATATTTCAATCCCTCGCCAGTTAGTCTAGCTATGGCTTTCGGAGGTAACCGTCAATGAAATGAGCGATCCAATATCTAATTGCAGAAAAGTAAACTAAAATCAAATCACAACATTCATATTTGGATCCCTCGCCAGTTAGTCTAGCTATGGCTTTCGGAGGTAACTGTCAATGACATGAGTAAGTTGATTTCTAAACTAACTTAACAAAGCAAATGAACAAGTCTGAAATCAACAAAACAGAACTGGAATTAAAAGAAACTAAGGAAAGCAAAGTCAGAAAAGGATCAATTCCATATCACTAATTTTTTTGAAAATTATATACAGATGTCTGGGCTGCCTACTCTATCCTGAAACATGCACACACTGATCAGCGTTATACAAAGCTTGTAAAGTCATGGATAGAAGTAAAATATTAGAAATATATACACAAGTGAATAACTATAAAACATGTGAAGCGAAAATAAGGAAATGATACATAAATACCATACAACAATAATGGAAATGAAACCTCAGTGTGCAGGGGCCCTCTGCACAACCTCAGCCAATAGGCTGCCAATCCAAAATTACGTTCACACAAACAAGTAGAACAGAGTCTTCTTGTATATCTCAAAACACAGTTACAGCAATAAAACTAGTGTCACGGCACAGTGAATTCTTAACAACAAAATTACATTCAAAAGACTAACTACTATGTGTATAGAAACACGTTATTTATAACAAAGATTACATAACTATTTTCCTATAAAACTACGTGAATAGAGGACACGTGAAAAATAACGTCCATGTATTTAGCATCATGGTCACCGAGATTATGCAATCTATTGAAAGAGGTTGTTGGATCCACATCCTGGTCAGCCTATAGGTGTCAGCGTGCCTCCATAGATCTAGAAACGGCCACGAAAATCTTCATGTGTTTGAAAATTGAGTCCTGTTGCCGTAGGACTCTCCTATTTGACCACCGCTTGACCACTGTTGGCCACATCTTTTCCTAATGAATCCGACTAGACCAATAGGACTTGATCCATGTCCTAGTCATTTCCAACTTGCCCATGTGGCTTGCTTTGCCTGGTGACACCTGCAACCTGGGGTTTAACAAAATAGCTGCGGAAAGTTGAATTAGCTGCGGAAAGTGACAAGATTCCGCAGCTCATGAGCAAAAATCTAGTTCAAACAGCAAACACAAAACATAATTAGAAAACCATTTTAATGCTCTTTTGGAATCAATATGCAATGATTTTGATAGCTTAGGAGATTCAGGTGAGTGGAAAAAGTCTAAGAAAGTGTGTAGGAGAGATGCAAGTTCAAGGCTCAACAGGTACCACCAGATCAAAATCACATCAAAAGATTGGAATAAGATGACCTTTGTAACTGAATGAGGCTACTTTCAATACACCATTATGTCGTTCGGGTTAAAGAATGCATCAGACATGTTTTCACGTATAGTTGTTGCAACATTCAAAGAATATATCCACAAATTCTTGGAGGTCTATCTAGATGATTGGACTATATTTGGATTGGTTAAGCACCATGTAGCGAGCTTATGCTTGATGCTAGATACTTGCTGATGACACCAAACTGCATTGAACCTCAAGAAGTGTATGCTTCTCATTCCCTTTGGAAACCTATTGGGGCATGTGGTCTGCAAACAGGAACTCATGGTAGACCCCGCGAATATTGCAGTAATTATGAATTTGGAAGCACCACAAAGTGTCAAACAACTACGTGCTACCCTGGGACATACGGGGTACTACATGAGATCCATCATAAGCTATTCCTAGATCACTGTGCCAATGGAGAAACTGTTGAAAAAGGATGTCACATTCTATTGGAATGATGATTGCACGAAGAACCTAAATGTCCTAAAAGAGAAATTGGCCTCTGCACCAATCCTGGTCTTCCCAAAATGGGATGTGGAGTTTCATGTCCATGTCAACACATTGTGTATAGCACTTGGAGTGGTACTAACACATGAGGGAGGAGAGGGCTTGGATCACCCTATCACGTTCACAAGTCATAGGTTGTCTAAAGTGAAAAAGAACTATTCCACAATTGAACATGAGGGGTTGGCTATGGTGTACGCACTCCAAAAATACTGGCACTATTTTCTAGGGGGACACTTCAAAATGTATACAGACCATTCTGCGCTAAAATACTTGGTCAATAAACTTGTTTTGGGGGGGCGTATATGTAGATGGAACTTATTGTTCCAAGAATATGATTTTGAGGTTGTTGTTAAGCTTGGATGCCTAAATACAGGACCAGATCGCTTGTTGCGAATTGAGATGAGAGAAGAATGTACTAAGTTGGAGGAAGGACTACCTGATGCACAACTTTTTGTTGTGCACGTAGCGGATGGACACTTTGAAGATATAATCCACTTTCTGACAACAGGGACTACGTCGAATGAACACTCAGTCTAGCAGAAGAAGGAACCGGTGGTGCACACGACTGATTTTTCTGTCATCATGGGGCACCTATATAAAATGGGTAATGATGAGATACTGTGAAGGTATCTACCTGAATTCGAATGAAGTTAGATCCTCATGAAGCACATGGGGTCACTGCAAAAAGACACTATGCAAGACAAGAGATCGTGCAAAAGATTCTCCGCACAGGATTATGGTGGCCAACCCTTCATCAGGATCAAAAGCACACTATAGGGGTTGTGATATATGTCAAAGAATAGGTAAACCATTATGAAGCGACGAGATGCGTTTGAATTCACAAATGACACTACAACCCTTCAAAAAATGGGCAATCGACTTTGTAGGACCTATCAAACCTCAAGGAAAGGTGGACGCAAAATACATTATCACCGCAACAAAGTACCTGACTTGTTGGACAAAAGCGCAACTGGTCAAGGACTGCACAGCCACCATCACTGTGAAGTTTTTGTTTGAACACATATTGACTCGATTTGGATGTCTGAAAATCTTGATGAATGATTGTGGTACACATTTCCTGAATGAAATAATCAGCACGCTAACATAATAGTTTCAAGTGTATCATCAAAAAAGTACATTGTATCGCCCATAGTGCAATGGGACAGTAGAAGCATTCAATAAAATACTGGAGACTGCGCTGAACAAAGTATGCAATGTGAAACTAACTAATTGGGACCTGGATGTACCTATAGTATTATGGTCTTATAGGACAATGTACAAGAATTTGATGGGACAAACACCCTTCCGGTTGGTTTACGGCATGGAAGTTGTCAAGCCAATGGAGTATATTGTGCCTAGTTTGCGCATAACATCGCTCACAGGTATGACGGACCATGAAGACTTGGAAGAGAGGCTCATGCAGTTGTAAGAAATTGAAGAAGAATAGTTCCTGGTTGGCTTTCGTCAGCAGGTACAAAAGCAACACGAGAAGGCCTGGCACGGTTGCCATATTAAGTTGAGCACCTTCAAGGTAAATGATTTAGTGTTACTGTATGATAGTAAGTTTGATAAATTCTGGGGAAAGTTCCGAATGCATTGGCTGGGACCATACGTTGTTAAGGAGGTCACAGATAGAGGTGTAGTACAGTTGGTAAAGCTAAACGGAGAAACTTTCCCAAGAAAAGTGAATGGCAGTCAATTGAAGCCCTATACAAGTGGCCCAGATATCTGACTAGCCAGCAAAAGCATAGTCTTCACGCTCCAAGTAACTGGACAAAGGAGTGAGACTATAAACAAATGTAGGGGACACAAAAACAGATGTAGGGAAGCAGTTCTAACACTGCAGTCTTGGAACAACATGTGTGGGAAATCCAGCAGGCAGCCTCTTAGTGCACTGCCAACCTTGTAGCAATTCAAATAGAGTTCGAGGGAATTGATGTTAAGATCTCCACACTGACAGAGCGACTTGAGGGAAAGTTGCGATATTTGTGTTGGGAGCCTGTTGGGCATGGAATCCCCCCAAGGCATTTTTTGGCGCTTAAAGCCCAAGTTTTGACCAAGTCCATTGTAAAGACTTTGCGATTTGTTGGTGCGGAGCATGAAGTCATAATAGAGTCATAGGGTTGTTCCCCTTGTTTTGTAATGTAATGTCGGCTTGAAAGATCCACACATGGTCCATGGACCATGGGATTGTATGAATAGAGCGAGCCTCTAAGTGTAGAAGATAATGAATCAATGAATACAATAGAAGCATGATGAGTCTAAGAACTTGAGTTGAAGTGTAAAGTGTGTCTTTGGGTTGTAGAGTAAGAGAAGGCTCTGTAGCTAAGTGCACAGAGGCCTAGTAGTCCGCAACTGAGTGCGCAGACCCCTGCAGCTGAGTGTGCGGACCCCTGCAGCTAAGTGCGCAGGGTAGGTCAAGTCTATAATTGTTGGAAACATCAATAAAGAGAAGTTTTACCATATTTATGTGTCCGCAACTAAGTGCACGGACCCATGTAGCTGAGTGTGCGGACCCCTATAGCTGAGTGCGTAGGGTAGGTCAAATCTATAACTGTTGGAAACATCAATAAAGAGAAGTTTTACCATATTTATGTGTTTTTTTTCCTGTTTTACGTATTATTGGGTATGAAATGCAAATGTATTGTTTATTTTTTGCGCGAACTCATATGAATGTGTTGTATAAATAAATATAACATAAGGCATCCAATTATGTGAAGATAACTAACTAGTGTAGGAAGACAAGTAAATAGTGCAGAGTGCTGCTCCAGCAGTGCAACCCCTGGTTAAGGTTGCATGACGGCAAGTATATTAGGGTGCAAGGGACAAGGAAGTGCACAAAGTAGCCTGCACGAAGGGATTAACGGTTGGACCCACTAAAAACTCTCAATCATCTCAAGGGTGCAGAAACCTGGTTCCAACACCGCCTCATAATACTACGGGTGCGACCTTAGTCTGCACTCTGCTGATTGCTGTTGAAAGGGCTAGTAGTACAGGGATTTGTTTGGCTAATTAACTCCGAACCTGGGTCAGGCCCCAACAAGCCAACACTATATGTCCTTATTTTTTATTAGTTAGTTTTTTTCATTTAGCATTATGTTGTGTCATCATTTCTTTAATGGTAATATTCCTCAAATTTCTCGCCATATTAATTTTCCGATAAGTCTATCATGTCACTTTTCTTAGTGATGGCATCTTATCTCGAGATATGTTTGTCTGTCAAATTAACTCCCCAAATAAAATTTGATTTTATTCCTTTAGCTTGACCTACCTCATTCAATGAAAACATTGAGCAATTTAATATCAATAATTCCTCTATGAATCTATAAGTGCGAAAAAAAATAATAATAATAATAATAATAATTAATAATAATAATAATAAATAAATAAAATAAAATATTCGCATCATTTTCCTTTGAGTCTTCTTTGAGTTATGGACTTGGCATATGAGTCTGAGTCCCATGTTCCTCACTTCTGATACCATCCCCTCTATTCGTAAAGTGTATTTATACAGATATTCAACCATGGTCTTCTCTCTCAAAGGCAAAATCTAGCTTGAGATATCTAACCTATGTGTCGAACCCATGGATGACTTATATGGAAAATATGAGAAGATTATCCTTTTGGATAATGACTTCACTGATGGAGACCTATTTCTTATGTCCGACACTATTGTACCTAAGGTCAAGCCAAATTTTGAGAAACTTCAAGAGTCTACTTTTCTTGTGTTACATGACATATCTGCATTGGGAACCACCAATGAAATTGCAAGATGTACCAAGTTCCTCAGTAGTATAATCCACAATATCTCCTTATGGATCATCAAGGAGTACCCAATTCATGTGCACAACATCCACAAGTCAATCAAAAATAGTTTCTTCATCGTTGAATGATGATCCTCCATGCACTGACTCAAATTCTCCTTCCATCCATTCCATTAATGATCCCACTGTTCTTTCCTCTTTGCATCCTACTAGTTCTTTACCTAATTCCAATCTTTTGCTTCTGCTACAAGTATCATCCTCGATCTAGGAACCAGATACCTATTAGAAATCTAATCAACAAGGGAAGAAGGAGCTTGCTAACCTATTAGAATGTGGTCATTAAGAGAGATAAATTGCAAGTGGACATCCTTTGCAGACCAATATGCCTTCATGTAACTCTTTATCCATAGGAGACCTTAAACACTAGTCCTCGGGTAAAATATTTTAGTGTATTAGAGCTTCTTCCCTACAACTGGAAGAACGAATGATCTCCACACAATTAAGGTAGTTTAATATTACATAGGTCTAGGAGAAATAAAAAAAGGCAATCCCCCAACTCTTAAATGATCGATGATGAGCCACATAAATTGGTAATTATATGGGCTCATTCTACCTCTTAACCTAGTCAAATCAACCATTCACTTAGCATATTGTATGATTTTCTGATTATATTTCTGCTTGTAGAGTGAGTTGAGTTAGTTATTGTTCCATGTGGTCTAACATGTATTTAATGTAGATTATTGATGGATTTTGATGTCAAAGTCAAGGATCCAGTGGACAAATGGCAACAATAACTCAAAGTGGACAGAGGAGAGGACTTATAGGAGGCAATCCCCATCATTTATTACTCCTCACTTCAAATTCCCCTTCATTCAGCTCGGATTACAAGCAGTCAAATCATGCACTAGAAGGAAACTGAGCAAGCGAAGGATGACTGATGATTATCTCGAGTTTTGGGAGCCAAGCCTCTCTGATTGTAAGGAAGCGATTGGTAGCTTCATTTGTATAAGTAGAGGGGCCTAGGGCCTCACTAGGGTCATATTTTTGGTTGGATTTTTGTTGTATTTTTGCTTATGTAAACTCTGCTCAAACTTCGAGCTTATTTTTTGTTACAATTTCATGTAATCTTGTTATTGTGTTGAACATAAAGATGGAATCCTTTTTGAGCTAGTACCGAGTTACCTAAAAGGGCTTAAGCTCTTGGGTTAGGGCCCAATCTAAGCATCCAAGCTCCTCTTTACTTGTATCTATATGCTTTGTTTCAATTTGTAGATTAGTTTCTTGTTAGATGTATTTCTTTTATGGTTAAGAATAGGTTTCTTTTGATGATCTAGTAGTTTGCTTCCATTTGTGCTTTTGTAGTAGGTTAAACAATGATAAAAAAAATTCAAAAGGCTATCAATAGTTCCTTGGCCTCGCTTCCTCCCTCTGGGACCATGATTTGAGGCAAAGACTCTCTTGCTGCCCCAAAAACATAGATTTTGCTCCTTCATAGGACTTCTAGTGTTTGCAACTTTTTAGTAGGTTAATAGTCCAGATTTTGCTTTGATTTAGATCTTCTTCATCATGCTCACTTCCTGATTTGCAATAGTCTTCTTTCATGCTTTCCTTTCCCATAGCATTTCTCTACATTTCCTTTCATAGATCATAGTTTAAACCATTTTTATGCAAAACTTTGTTTTTTTCTAAATGCATTCATATCACTTATTGCTTGATTTCCTTGATTTAATATCAGTTTTTATGTAGCAAATCTCTTCCAACAGTAGTCTAGCTTATCAGCAATCACCCCCTCCATCTTATTCATGCCCTATTGGTCTCCCAAACCTCACCTCAATTCTTCCTTAGTTTCTTGCATTTTTCGTAGAACTTCTTCCTCTCTCCTTGAGCAAATCCAATCATCTTTCTCTATCCTGGTGGTTCATGGTAGACCGTAGGTGCCGTAACACCTCATTCCAATCTTCATCCACCTTTTTCACCTACTCTCACACCCTCAAAACAGTGAAAACGGCTCTCGGCCTCCTCCTATAGACCTCCTATACTTTCCCTGTTTCCTCCTATAAATTTCCTGTGTCCTTTTGTAGATTTTCCTGTAGGATTTCTTTTGAGGGCCGAGTGTGGTAAAAGCCTCCAGAAGGCCACCTGAGACCTCCTAAGACCCATCCACACCATCCTACATCTTCTCAAGTCCCAAGACCTCCCTTCAACACCACCTATTTGCTACCACACTCACACACAATAAATTACATGTATGTCAAATTCACATAAAAATCAAAAAATATGTTTTTTGCTTATTTACTTCCATAAATAACATAGTTAGATGTTGTTTACTTCCTTGAGTAGGTAATGACATTCCTTTCATGGTTTTCATAGTGCTTTCTGCAAAAGTGGAATTAGTTGATTAATTAGGATTTACTAGATTTGCTTTACATTTTAGCCTTTCTCCTTTCTACAGTTAGAATAGCATCTATAGAGTAATCTTTCTTTCCTCTCATCACATATAGAGCTTCTTCTATAACCCATAGAATTTGGCTTGAGCTCCTAGTGATCTTGTGCCAGCTAACCAAGTGACAACCTACAGTGAGAACTAGTACGTGTGCATACAACACCGATGCTTCCAAGTTTGTTACAAACTACCGGGTTCATAAGAGTAAAGTAGGCAGTCCAAGAGTTGTAGCATTACTGTTGCAATACTGGTGTTCAGCACTTTTTGGTGTCATTGCCGGGGAAGCGTCAAAGTATTCTGTGATTACTGCTTTGTTCTATTTCCTATTGCAACATTCTGCTAATAGTTTATTTCAGCAAAAGTAGACTAGTCATTTTTTTTGCTTTCAAGTTCTACATTTCTTTGCCTTCCTTTTCAATTATGCAAATTTTCATTTCAGCAAGTTCATTTCAATTAGTTGCAATTTGTTTTGTTCAATCAATTTCAATTTCTGTAGGTACAATCAGTATGGGGAAAAGAAAAAAAAAAACAACCAAAAATATTTCCTTTCATGCCTCGTAGGAATAGAGATAACTCAGGAAAATTCTTTCCCAACACCCCCACTACTCCACACAGCCAACCTTCTCTATTCTTTGGTGGTTGCAATCAAGAATAACCCTTAAAACAGCTAGACATATTTGAAGAACCTATAGGGGAAGAAGAAGAAGAAAACATTCCTTTGGAGCCAATGGTTTAAAACAGAAATGCTAGGGGGATTGGATAGAGAATAGAGGGTACCTTTCCCATTTGAGAGACTAATGGGGACACCAAAATGAAGAATATAAGCCCTTCTGCCCTACCTCATTTCCATGGTCTGAGTACAGAAGATCCTGACACCATCTTGTTCGAGTTTTTTGTCATCTGTCAAACTAATGACTATCAGAAGATGAGAAAAAGTTGAAATTGTTCCCTTCTATTCTCAAGGATGCAGCACTACACTAGTTCATGGGATTACCTGGCA
The DNA here is from genome assembly GCA_000404065.3 of Pinus taeda. Classification (NCBI taxonomy): domain Eukaryota; kingdom Viridiplantae; phylum Streptophyta; class Pinopsida; order Pinales; family Pinaceae; genus Pinus; species Pinus taeda. The sequence goes on from APFE030126279.1 coordinate 23,648, forward strand.
ATAGCATCAAGACTTGGGATTAGATGCAGCAAGCCTTTAACAACAAGTATCGAGACTATTGTAGGTCAAAAGATACGAAAGAAGAAATCTTTCGAATGACCACAGGAAGTGATGAGTCCCTGGGAAACTATGAAGAGAGGTTCCAGCTCAATTACAAAAGCGCCAATTGTACACTTGACCGTAAGTCTCTAAAGTTCATCTTGCTTAGGGGATTCCAGGAATACCTTCTAGACACCCTCCATTTGTTGTCTGAGGGAGGCATCTACCAACTACCCTATGAGGACATAAAGACTATTTTTAGAAACCATTATAGAGCTGCTAGAAAGAAAGGTATGGGGAGCCAACCCATAGCCAATACCTCTTCCTCCAAATCATCCATTAAAGGAGTAATTGGAAACATGCTAGAAGACTTCAAGAGTGAGGTGCTGTAGACTCTTGCCATGCAAATGGACACCTTACATATAAAAATAAAACAAGAGGAAGCAGAGAGGGCTTTGGCCATTTTTTGCCCTAGATGCACGAGGAGGCATCCTAGGAATGAATGCCCATTGAACTCTATAGAGGATTTTTCAGTCTGTGAAGAAAATCATTCTATAGATGCGTGCCCTTCCTTGCTGGGAATTAATGCTGTATATCAAGGAGCTGAACGAGTCACTAAATAACTCTATTACATAAACCAAAGAAGGCACATGGACCTAGACCATACCGGCAGGGGATGCAAGGGACATCTCAGGCATATTATGACCTCAACCAAGTGTCCTCCATACGCCCCCCTACTCATCATTCCTAGTCTCCACCACCTCCTTGGTCCTTCAAATCTCAATATTATGCCCAACTAGTCACCCATTCATTTCAATCCTATGCTCAACTGCAACCTCAGTGGAATGCATCTCATCAGGGGTGTAGGCCCCAATATGACGCTCTTCCTGCTCTTATGCCTCCACCACCTGCCCAACCATAACCATTACCTTCTACTCCACCAAGGCAACCCCAAATGCCTGGCCAGCCAAATCTAAACCCAAACAACAAACAGGCTCAACAAGTGTGTAGTGAGGAACCATCATGCCCAACTTATACTATGGAGATTCAAGAAATAAACTTCCAACCTAGGAAAGTTCTCCGATATAGCCAGCCTCCACCCAGGGAGGTTGAGGAAGAGAGAAATGAAAGCGAACCTAATGCAAATCCACCCTTTCTTGAGAGACTATCCGTGATAATCCAGCCTACCCCACAAGAGACTGAACTCCTAGGAGAATTGAAACATTTATGTGTAAATATAACACTTCTTCAAGCCATAAAAGATGTTCCTATATACAATAGTTTGATCAAAGAGAAGTGCTTTAGGCATCCAGGAAGGTGCAAGAGAGATGCCCCTACCATTAATGTCGTAGGACAATTGTCCATCCTAATGTTTGGGCAGGTAATCTGTCCAAAATATTTGGACCCTGGAAGCCCAATAGTTGATGTCCACATCAAGAGCACAATGATCCCGCATACCTTGATTGATCTGGGAGCTACCACTAATGTGATGACAAAGGACACAATGCTCAAACTCAACCTCTAGGGCTCCTTGAGGAAGACCATGACAATACTATAACTAGCAGATCGCTCCATAGTGACCCCTGAGGGGATTGTGAAAGATGTGATGGTCTCCATTGATTCTTGGGAGTACCCTATTGATTTCTTAGTTCTCTAGCCAAAGATAAAGCTCACTGGGTATCCTTTCATTCTGGGAAGACCTTGGTTGGCTACAGCCGATGCCTACATTAACTGTCGAGCTAGGAACATGACCATAAAGAATGGGCACATGTCCAATTAGTTAACCCTATATCCTCCTATCCAACCCTTGCTAGAACATGATCTACCTCTCTGGCTGGAGGAGGAAGATGAGGATAAAGTTTATTCCACACCACTTTGTACATTAGAAACTGCCATGGGGGGAAAATAGCAAGATGAGGATGATATGATCGAAAATTTGATTCAGAGTCCACCTCCCAGTGTATCACCATTAGAATACATAGTAAGAGATACCCAAAATAGCCCATCAATTGATCTCTGTGTGGCCAATCCTACTTCTCCCTGTGTCAAAAATATAGAGTTCGGCCTAGAAAGAACTTTGAAAATCAATCCATCCCTCTCTACTCCCCAGGAGAAGGAGCTATGCAGCCTGCTGAGAAAACATCTATATTCCTTTGCCTAGAATTATAAGGAAATGAAGGGAGTGCACCCTTTAGTATGTACTCATCGTATATACATCAAGGAAGATTGCAAGCCAGTTAGATAGCCTCAAAGGAGGATGAATCCAACACTTAAAATATTGTTAAGGATGAACTATATAAATTGCTTGATGTGGGATTCATCTATCCCATCTTTGAAGGTGAATGGGTCTCTCCTTTGGTGCTAGTGCTAAAGAAAAATGGCAAGTGGAGAATATGTGTCAACTATCGGGAATTGAACAAATCCACTAAAAAGGACCATTTTCCTTTACCTTTCATAGATCAAGTGTTAGACGGTCTCGTGGGGAAAACGTTTCTCTCTTTCCTAAATGGGTTTAGTGGGTACAATTAGATTCAAATCAGCCCAAAAGACTAAGATAAGATTACTTTCACTTGTCCTTGGGGTACCTTTGCATATTGGGTCCTTCCTTTTGGTTTGTGCAATGCTCCAGCCACTTTCCAAAGAGCGGTATTGAGTATATTTTCTAAACTGATTCATGATGCAATAGAAATATAGATGGATGATTTTACTCCTTATGGTGCTGACTTTCAGGAAGCTTTATCTAACCTAGGAAAATTTCTAGATAAGTGTATTGAGATGAACCTGTCCCTGAGTCTGGAAAAATGTGAGTTTTTGATGATTGAAGGGACCATGCTAGGTCATGCAATATCTCAACAAGGACTGCAGGTGGACCCCAACAAAATTGCCATCATCTAAAAGGTCCCACCTCCTCAAAAGGTGAGAGATGTCAGAAGTTTCCTAGGCTTAGCCAGATATTACAGAAGATTCATTAAAGATTTTAGCAAGCTAGCCTCTCCTTTGTTTGGCCTCTTAGGCAAAGATGTTGAGTTCATATGATCAGAAAACTGTCAAGAAGCCTTAGATACCTTGAAGAGAAAGCTAGTGACTGCCCCAATTCTCAAAGGCCCAAAGTAGGACCTGCCATTTCACATTCATACATATGCCTCAAACAAAGTGATAGGAGTAGCCTTAGGAAAAATTAATGAAAAGTTACCTTATTCCATATACTTTATAAGAAAGAACTTGTCAAAGGCAGAGTTAAACTATACAGTGACCGAGAAGGAACTCCTAGCTGTCGTGCATTCCTTAAACAAATTCAGACATTATATCATAGGCTATAAAACCTTTGTGCACACTGATCATTCTGCAATTAGATATTTAATGAACAAACTAGATGTAAATGCTCGCATTATTAGATGGTTGCTTTTACTGCAGCAGTTTGATTTGACCATTATTGAGAAGCTTGGTAAAGAAAATGTTGTTTCTGACTTTTTGTCTAGAGTAAATTTGCCTGCAAGTGAAGAAGGA
>APFE030126282.1:2209-69727 GCA_000404065.3 Pinus taeda
ATAAATGCATCTACTATACTTAAGCATAATTCTGTACTACATGAAAGCTACATTGAACAATATGCTCAAGATATAGACTTTAAAGATGTATATGCAACTTTCAATCAAGGCAAAAAGGTAGAAGAATTGGATTATCATGTGAAGGACCGACTCTTATATCATTGTTGGAAACTCTGCATTCCATAAACAGAGAGAGTAAAGATAATCAGAGAGGCACACACTTCTCTGATATCAGGTCACTTTGGGGTAAGTAAAACAGTTGCACAACTGCAAAGATTTTGTTATTGGCCAAAAATGAATGAGACAGTTTCTAGATATGTGAAAGGATGTACTCTGTGTGCCAAAAGCAAGCCCAGCAATAGAAAACTAGGCCTGTACACTCCATTACCAGTTTCTTCTCACCCTTGGGAAAGTGTTTCCATGGATTTTGTTGGGGGACTGCCTAAGTCTAGAAAAATAATTATCTGTATGTGGATGTGGATAGGTTCAGCAAAATGTGCATTTTGATACCTTGTAATAAGTAGATTATAGTTGAACAAACTGCAAAATTATTCTTTGAACATGTATGGGTTCATTTTGGGTTACCCAATTCTATTGTATTTGATCGAGACACCCGATTTGTGGGGAAGTTTTGGTCAAGTCTGTGGGAGCTGATGGACACCCACAGAAGAAAAGCACAGCTTTTCATCCACAAACCGATGGCCAAACAGAAGTAGTTAACTGGACAGTGATCCAGCTACTCAGAGGATATTGCAGCAAACATCCTAAGCTTTGGGTAGAACACTTGTGTTATGTGCAGCATTCTTACAACAGAACAAAGCATTCTTCTACACAAAGATCTCCTTTTGGAACCTGTTTTGGTTTCACACCAAGGTCTCCTTTGGATTTTGTCTTTGGTAAAGATACCACCGTTGATGGACACAGTGATGTGTACAAGGCAACTAGGTTCATTGAACAGATCCGGGAGATCCACCAGGCAGTACAGGAACAGTTGGAAAGGAGCCAAGCCAAGTACAAGGCAAGGCATGACGAGCATCGAGTGGAGCACAGTTTCCAAGTTGGTGACCAGGTCTAGCTATATATCATCAAGGACAGGATGCAAGGTGAAGGTAAAAAGCTAAAGTCTATCAGGTATGGACCCTTCAAGATACTTGAGAGGATCGGTGAAAATGTTTTTCGCCTTGATCTACCAGTTTACATGCACATCTACTCAGTCGTAAATGCAGATTGCTTGAGATTGTTTGAACCTTCAATGATTGAGGATCCTGAAGAGCAAAGACAATTGCCTTCTATTGATGACCTGCTACCTGAATATCTGAATGAATTGCAAGAAGACACGGTCTTGGACAAGAAGGTGAGGACAATGCGCAGAGGAGATGTTGAGTACCTTAGAATTGGACTCAAAGGTTCGAAGCCGAGCAATGCAAAGTGGATTAAGATTGGGCAAGTGAAACAGCAGTACCCTCACTTAGTCAATGCTTGAAAAAAAACCAACTTTTGGTGGTCCAAAAGCTTTTCAGTGGGAAGGCTGTGATCCGAATTGGATCCATAAAGAATAATCAAAAGAACCATGGTTGTACTAGGCCGGGACAGACTTCAAAGAATTGAGAGCAACGATCAAAAACACCTCTAAAACAGTGGCAGTTGGCAGCCAACGTGGAACAACGAGGACCTCAGTTAAAGCGCGCTGACCGAGGCCCATGGAGACTGCGCAGGAGGCAAAAACTAGCCCCTGGGAAGCCCAGATCGGGAAACGGAGGGAGTTTTTGATGCTTAATTAACGCGTGCATCGCTGGGCAAAAACCCTTGAAAAGGAGGGGCCCCGAGCACTCGGTCGCATGGGAGCCGGGAAAACTGTGGGGAAAAATGCTAAAGGATAAGGCGGGACCCGCGCTCTAAAAACCAGCGGTATTCATCAAGGGCATCCTTGGGCGGTAAGCAGGTTTGGTGAAAAAGGAGTGATTCCACTCAGCGCCCGACGCGTGGCAAGTGGAGGAGAGAGAAAACCATCGCTCATCGCGTGCTAACGATCGAGCAAGTCAACCACGCGAAATGAGCAGATGGCGTTGGATCTGGGGGATCCAGATCTAACGGTTGTTATCGTGCCCGACGGTAAGACTGGATGTAACGAGGGATTAAGCCGTGATTTAAAAGAATTTGAGGTCCGCTTTGACCGCCAAGGTGGCGGATGACTCATTCCACGACGTAACTGAAGAACCGAACCGACGAAGCAAGCTGGCGCAGTTCGCAAGAGGACAAGTGACCACCCCCTATGAGTCTGATGATGATGCCAAGACAAGTAACTCCAAGCGAAGCTGTAGCAGGCGATCCGACGGAGTTGGAAGAGAAATCGAACCGCCATGAGCTCAAGTGGCTTTAAAGCCATGCACAGACCAGTAGAAGGGACACAAACACGGAAGAACAAAGAAAGCAGACAGAGAGAGCAAAAAGCAGAAAGAAGACAGAGGGCCGAGCTGACCAAAGGCAGCGTCGAGCACCAGAGGGCTTGAGAAATTTGATCCATCCCTGAAAGGGATCTGTCAAGACCGAGCACCACATTGGGCTCCTTCCATTGTAGACCCAAGAGGTCAAAAAGCTTGTAAGGCCAAGAGTCTGTGTACTCTAGTGGCTTGGGAAATCCAAGAACCACCCTACCAAGCTATCCTTTGACAGGAGACTCATATTGAGCTCCTTCTTTGTAATTCTCTGCTTTAAGACAAATAGAAAAGGCCACCACTGAGAGCTGGATCGGAGATGTAGCCCTGGAGGATAGGGTGAACTCCTTATTAATTTCTTGTGTTCTTATATTTGCTTACGGTGTTTCTTTGTTGTCTTCCATTTTCAAATGTCTATGTATTTGCAATCTGATCGATCTGTTGCTTAAATAACCTAGACACACACCAGCACATGAGTCTGTAATACCTCCATTTAATAATTCTTAACTGAGATCACTCATAGGGTGATTATCAGATCACTATGACTCTCTCATCATACTCTCGTGATCTCTGATAGGCCCTCTCCTCCTCGAACTTCACATCCCTCCTAATCACCACTCTCCATTTAGAAGGAATGAAGATCCGATAGGCCTTTGAAGTCTCGTTGTAACCCATAAAGATATCCTTCTCTGCCATGGGTTCCAGCTTCGTCCTCTGCTCCTTGGGGATGTAAGAATACATGAGACATCCAAAGATACAAAGATGTGCCACATGAGGCTTCTCTCCTGTGAAAGCCTCCCCTGGACTCATATTCCCAAATACTCTGTGAGGACTCTTGTTCTGAAAATAAACAGCGGTATTGCAGGCCTCAACCCACAAAAACAAAGGCAACCCCTGATCATGAATCATTGCTCTGGCAGCCCCAACAATAGCTTTGTTCTTCCTTTCAGACACCCCATTTTGTTGGGGGTTGTAAGGAACCATGAACTCTCTCCTAATGCCCTCGAGTGCACAAAAGTCAGAAAACCCACCATCGGTGTACTCACCACCATTGTCTGACCTCAAGAACTGAATCTTCCTACCTGTCTACTTTTCCACAAGAGCTTTGAAACCTTTAAAGCGACTGAAGACCTCACCCTTGGTCTTCGAGAAATATATCCAAGTCCTCCTAGAGTAGTCATCAATGAATATAACATAATACTCATAACCACCAAAGACACATGAGACATACAACCACTAACATTGGTATGAATCAAGTCTAGTATACCTATAGATCTGATGTCGCTCGCTAGGAATGGGAACTTGTTGTACTTGCCCAATGTTAATTTTAGGTGTGTTCTATGCTTAGAGCAATTTATTTCAATTTTCGTAGTTAGCTCAATATATTTTCCATATTAGCAATCACATCAGCATTAAAGTAAACTGCAAATAAAACATAAACATAAACCACAGAAGACAAGCCAAGACAAGAGGACACAAGATGTGGCGCTAGCCAGGGACAAACCCCAATGTGGGGAAACCCTTGACCAATTCTTCTTATATATTCTTCAATGGTTCGACAGAGAGAGAGAGATAGTACATTTACAACAGAAGTCAACACTTAAACTTTCTAGATAAGAGAATAGATCATCTCTACATGAGATCAGTTGAAGACATGTTGCTTCAATTGATTCTCCAAGGTGACTCCTTCACCTATCATTGTGTTGCATCTCGTCATCAAGCTGCACCTCCCCGTGTTGCACCATGTTGCACCCATCATCACATTGTTGGACCTCATGACCATGTTGTACACATCGTCACATTGTTAGACCTTACGCTGCCACTGTTGTCCCATGTAACATTGTTGCACTTTGTTGCACCATGTACTAGCTATCCCATTTAAACATGTTGTACCTTGCTGCTCCATGTACTAGTTGTCCCATCTAGACATGTTGTACCTTGTTGTGCCATCTACTATCTGTCCCATCTAGACATGTTGTACCTTGCTGCACCATGTTCTAGCTGTCCCATCTAGACATGTTGTACCTTGCTACTCCATGTACTAGTTGTCCCATCTAGACATGTTGTACCTTGTTGCTCCATGCACTCGCTGTCCCATCTAGACATGTTGTACCTTGTTGCTTCATGCACTAGCTGTCCCATCTAGACATGTTGTACCTTGCTGCTTCATGCACTAGTTGTCCATGTATTGTTTCATGTACAACTACATTGTTGTCCCACTGTAACATCTACAGCACACAGATTTCCATGCTGTCACCTACAACACACATAGGGTCCTTCTTACGTGGCTAGGTCTCCTTTTCTAGCTGCGTATAGGTCTCCTTAATTGTTATGAATCTGGCATCTCTTTACTGCGGACTTAGGCCTCCTCTAACTGCGGATTTAGGCCTTCATAACTGCGGCTAGGCCTCTACCTTAACTGCTGCTAGAGCTCTCCTCCATCTGCGGCTGAGTCTCCTTTCGACCTGCAGCTAGGGCTTTTATCATGACTACAGCTAGGGCTAGTTTGTGGCTCCATTTAGATCTGCGACTAGGGCTAGGTCTCTTCTTTAGGACAGCAGCTTAGATCTCTTCTAGACCAGCGTTGAGGGCAGCTTAGAACTTCTCCTTGTTGCACTATAGTAGTCTCCTTCATGACTGTGTTAAAGCTGATTAGGGCTTCTTCATTAGGGCAGCATAGAGCCTAGGGCACTCCCTCTAGATAGCGTAGAACCTTTCTCCATTAGGGCAGCGTTATCCCTTAGGATCTCTCCTCCTACTAAAACCCAAAGACAAGTAGAGAGGAAGAGATCCCAAGTGAGTGTGTCCATATGACTTTCAGACACCTCTATTTATACTAAAACGTTGAACACATGTGGGGTTTTTTCAATTGTTGGCTGACCTTGACGAATTGTCCCATAACACAAATAAATTCATATCTCCATGAATACTTATCGAAATCAGATAATCTTTAGATCAATCCTACACCTCTCGATGAGAGGGATCCAAGAAAAATATCAACTGCCATTAATAAGATGACCCACATGGAGTTTGGCCCTAGTTGCCAATTTTAACACTCCCTCTCAACTAGGGAGAACTCCATCCGCTGATCCATATGTCTGAATGTACTATCTCTGCCATCAGTGCCATGCACTACTCTGCTCTGCTGAACTCTGCTTTGCTCTGCTCTGCTCTGTTGAACCATAAAGAAGAAAAATTGATCAAGAATGTCTCATACCATTCTCTATTGACCCGAAGTCAGTTTTATTGATCCCAGATCAATATCACAAAAGAGTGTCTCAAACCACTCACACTGATCCCAGATCAGTTTCATTGATCCCAGATCAATATCACAAGAGAGTGTCTCAAACCACTCATACTGATCCCAGATCAATGGAGGTCATCCTAGCATAGGGAGTACAGTAGATACAACGATGCGTCCATCGATAGTACTACTATGGTCCCTAACCTCATTTTCCCTGCTCATTGATCAGATGAGAGGTACTTCCCATGAGTCCCAGACTGCATGGGTAGGATGCCTCGACAGGAGAACTAATCATCCTGTCCCAAAGTCGCCTTGGGGTATCACAGGGGAAGGCTGAGCCATTCACCCTGTACACAGTGCACCATTAGGGGAGGGTGAGGCGCCTTATGGTCATGTGTTGCTCCAGTAAGTACCCCAAGCCCCCTCCAGAGCTCAATGCATGTAACATGCAGGACCCTTATAAGAAGGTCTCTCAACGACTCCAAGTCGTTCGGGAAAGTCACAGATTTGACCTTTCCCCGAGGCTTAGACAAAACGTCTGCGACCTGTACACCATTCTCAATGCGATGGAGCCTCCTCGCTCATCGACTTACCATATCCCTAATAAGGTAGTATTTGATGTCTATCTGTTGGAGCAATCATAGAATACGGGATTCCTCAACAATCAAATCCCTCCCTAGTTGACACAGAGGATCACAGTGGTATCCATCATGTGTACACTCAAGAGCTTCCACAACCAGGTTACTTCACACGAGATCATACTCGTAGCTATGTATTCGGTCTCAGCGGTACTTATAGCAACCAACTTCTGCTTCCTACTCATCCTGGATATCGAAATAAAACCCAAAGAGAACCAGCACTGGTAAGTGCTCTTGTGATCCTCCACATTGCCTGCCCAGTCAACATTCGAATAATCATGCAACTTCACATTTCTGGCAGTGTCTCTCAATCCATAAGAGATTGTGCCCTGAAGATTTCTCAAAAGATCCTTGGCACCAATCTAGTGAGGCTCAACCATATATGAGCTCATCATGCTAACTACAAAACATATATTCGGACGGAAGTTCACCAAGAACATCAACATGAATGAGTTTATGATACTCAAAGGCATTTCCCAAATCAGGTCCGGCATCACTACCATATAACTTCCGAAAGTTAAGATCCTTGAGGTAGTCATGGGCTTGCAGTTTATCATTCCACATCCAGAATCCAACCCCCTCTTACTTCTGAGAGGGTCTGCACCTGTCAGAAATAGGTCATCCTCAGAAGGTGCCGGTATGAGAGGTTTATCATCCACAACCTTCAAGCAATGGTTTGGATCAGTTTCACTCCTCTCATACTACGCCCGGGGTGTTTTGCTTCAAGCCATAGAGGGCTTTCTTCCACCTGCATAAATGAGATTCCCGATGAATCTCAAACCCCTCGGGTTGCTCCAAGCCTGTGGACCTACTACATGAGGGGAATGGTCCCCTTGTAAGATTTTCCTTCGGTACATCTCAAACATGTGCCTTCATGCTCCTTTTGAATTCAGGCATCGCAGTTACCATCTAATTCACATCGAGTAGGGCCCCATAATAGACCTCTGATGCTTTATATGAGATGTGTCAATTGACATGGTCCCCAATGGACCATCCTACAACTTGATACAAATTGCCAACCCTGAACCCATGAGTAAAAGCATCTTCAAAAATTCTATTTTCAAACATGTACCTTTCCATCAATGAATGCCACCCTGAAACCTTTGACTTCCATTGCCAAAATGGACACCGAGTTCTTCTTGCGATCAAGTACATAAAAGAGATTCTGTAAATGAATCGAGTTACCCTCATTCAATTGAGTGGTATCGTTTCCTACACCCTTTCCGTGATAGGTGGTATCGGCTCCAAGCATAATCCCATGATTGTTTCCATCTCTTACCAAATTCGAGAGAGCACCCTTCTATCCAATGAAGTACCTTGAAGCACTATAATCAATAAGCCAAATTCCCACAGAATCTGAAGGAGAGGGCCAATACAAGATAATGCTTCTTTATCTTATCAGAAACAACATTTGATTCTTCATGCGTGGGGTTCCTTGCTTTCCTCGAAGAGTCGGTCGTTTCCTTGATGACCTGCATTATTTGTAATTCCTTCAATCATTGAAGATGTCCGTGGAATGATTTTTATCTTCATCGAGAGATGTGTCCCTGCCATTTGGACACTCCTTCGCATAATGGCCAAACTTATTGTAAGCCAGGCATCTGCCTTTCCTTTCACCCTGAGATCCAGACTTCCCATTGAAGTGATCTGTAAGTAGGCCATCAGAAGCTCCCAGTGCGCCACTCTGATAATATTCTCTGCTCCGACTTCACCATCGGTGAATTTGAAGAGGGATGAGGAATCCATTGATCCTTTTGTCCTTTCCCAACTGTCTTCAGTAATTGCTCTTTCACTCTTGCTTGGGCATTGTCTTCACCTCAACTCTAATACCATGTTAATTTTAGGTATGTTTTATGCTTAAAGCAATTTATTTCAATTTTCGTAGTTAGCTCAATATATTTTCCAAATTATCAATCACATCAGCATTAAAGTAAACTGCAAATAGAACATAAACATAAATCGCAGAAGTCAAGCCAAGACAAGAGGACTCAAGATGTGGTGCTAGCCAGGGACAAACCCCAATGTGGGGAAACCCTTGATTAATTCTTCTTATATGTTCTTTAATGGTTCAAGAGAGAGAGAGAGATAGTACATTTACAACAAAAGTCAACACTTAGACTTTCTAGATAAGAGAATAGATCATCTCTACATGAGATCAGTTGAAAACATGTTGCTTCAATTGATTCTCCAAGGTGACTCCTTCACTTATCATTGTGCTGCATCCCGTCATCATGCTGCACCTCACTGTGTTGCACCATGCTGCACCCATCATCACATTGTTGGACCTCATGATCATGTTGTATACATCATCACATTGTTGAACCTTATGCTGCCACTGTTGTCCCATGTACCATTGTTGCACTTTGTTGCATCATGTACTAGTTGTCCCATTTAGACATGTTGTACCTTGCTGCGCCATGTACTAGTTGTCCCATCTAGACATGATGTACCTTGTTGCGCCATGTACTAGCTGTCCCATCTAGACATGTTGTACCTTGTTGCTCCATGTACTAGTTGTCCCATCTAGACATGGTGTACCTTGCTGCTCCATGTACAAGTTGTCCCATCTAGACATGATGTACCTTGCTATTCCATGCACTAGCTGTCCATGTATTGTTTCATGTACAGCTATATTGATGTCCCACTGTAACACCTACAACACAGAGATTTCCATGTTGTCACCTACAGCACACATAGGGTCCTTCTTACGTGGCTAGGTCTCCTTTTCTAGCTGCGTATAGGTCTCCTCAATTGCTATGAATCTGGCCTCTCTTTACTGCGGACTTAGACCTCCTCTAACTGTCGATTTAGGCCTCCTTTAACTACGGATTTAGGCCTTCTTTAACTGTGACCAGACCTCTACCTTAACTGTTGCTAGAGCTCTCCTCCATTTGCAACTAAGTCTCCTTTCCACCTGCAGCTAGGGCTTTTATCATGACTGCAGCTAGGGTAACTGCGGATTTAGGCCTTCTTTAATTGTGACTAGACCTCTACCTTAACTGCTACTAGAGCTCTCCTCCATCTACAGCTGAGTCTCCTTTCCACCTGTAGCTAGGGCTTTTAGGCCTTCTTTAACTATGGTCAGACCTCTACCTTAACTGCTGCTAAAGCTCTCCTCCAGCTGCAGCTGAGTCTCCTTTCCACCTGCAGCTAGGACTTTTATCACCTACAACACACATAGATTTCCATCTTGTCACATACAGCACACATAGGGTCCTTCTTACGTGGCTAGGTCTCCTTTTCTAGCTACGTATAGGTTTACTAAATTGCTATGGATCTGGCCTCTCTTTACTGCGGACTTAGGCCTCCTCTAACTGCGAATTTAGGCCTTCTTTAACTGTGGCCAGACCTCTACCTTAACTGCTGCTAGAGCTCTCCTCCATCTGCAGCTGAGTCTCCTTTCCACCTGCAACTAGAGCTTTTATCATGATCTCCATGAATACTTATCGGAATCAGATGATCTTTAAATCAATCCTACACCTCTCGATGAGAGGGATCCAAGGAAAATATCAATTGCCATTAATAAGATGACCCACATGGAGTTTGGCCCTAGTTGCCAATTTTAACACCCAAAGCATAATGCTCCTCATAATGCTCGAAACTGAAATCAGGAACTCTAGTAGTGATCTCCCTCAGTACTCTCAAAGCTCCATGATGAATATGCGCCAATCCTCCAGTGCCATAACTCGCACAAGTCTCTACTACTGGTGGTACTAGTGCGAGTGCTACCAGATGTGCTACCCACCACTACTCCTGCCGACTGAAAGCTGAACCTGTATAGTTTCCCAGAGCAGACTCCAATCACTTTGGCTGAAGTGATGCAAGCTCCCCTGGGATGCATCAATACCTGCCCTCCTGAGAAAGTGACGTCAAATCCCTTCTCCTCCATAGCAGACATTGAAATCAAGTTATTTTTCATCCCCAGAAAATACAAAACATCCATGACCTTCAAAGGTCATAGCCCACACCAACAGCTCCCGCAATGCAGTCATCTCCTAGTACAATCTCAATATCAAGTGCCCTCTCTGCAAGCTCTTAAAAGAACTCCCATGCACCTGTCATATGGTGGGAAGCCCCGCTGTCTATGTACCACACATCGGATGATGTACTCCTACTAAATGTGGAAGTATTAAATGCAAAGTCCTGGTTATACTGTGAAGAAACTATTCCACCTCTGTTGAAGCTACAGTACCCTTCTTCCCCTTGTTCTTCCTTTCAGGACACGTAGCAGCATAGTGTCCCATCTTATGACATGCCCAATATTTGACTTTGGATATATCCGTATATTTCTTCTTCTTCTTCTTCTCCTTTCCCTTAGCCCCATCTGATGAGGCCCCATTCTTGGCCTTCCCTTTGTTCTTCCACCTGGCTGTCAAGGCTAAATCCTCCTCATTTACTATTTTCACCCCACCACTGTCAGTCTTCCATATCTCATGTTGCATACAATCATCCCAGAATCTGTCCCAATTGGGAAGATTCTCCCTAGAGGTAACAACATCTCCAAAGACCTCCAAAGACTTAGGAAGTCTCGCTACAGCTATCCTAACTAACTTTGTGGATGCAACTGCCTCACCAATAGCAGTCAAATCATCACTTACCTGTTTTACCTTGCCAAGATAATGAACTACACTTTCAGCCTTTGTCATCCTAATGTTCTTCAATTGTTCTTTGAGTATCATCTTCCTGCTCTCATCGGTACTCTGATAGAGTGGTTAGAGTTGTCCACATCTGATATGCATGTGTGTTTCCTCTCACCTGAGGAACCACATGATCTTTCAAACTGTCCATCAAAATCCTTTTGTCTTTGCATTATTTTTTGTGAATTTAGCAAGTTCATCTGCAGCAGTAGAAGGTACAACCACTTGTCGCACTATGTCCCAAACTGTTGCCTCCTCAAACATTGTCTGAATTTTGTCCTTCCAAACGGCATAGTTGGATATCCCATCCAATCTGTCCTCTATCCTTAAGAACATGGCCACGATTGTTGTCCAAAATTTACAAAACCAAGAAATGGAGAAATGAACTTTCCAACACACCCTCTGTCCCAAAATTTAAGTCTGTGTGAAATTTCACCTTGTTGTCCCAAAATATCAGTTTGTTGTCCAAACTGAGTTTGCTGTCGAAAAATTCAATTTCTTATCCAAACTACTATTTGTTTTTCCAAGCTATTGTCTGCTGTTGAAACTGCAATTTCAGCCTGTAGCTCTGATACCATGTTGAAATTTGATGACTAAAAAAAGTTTCCTTCAATCCCAACCCGGTTTTAATTTCACCATATCACTCTCATTCAGTTAAATGCCCTTTCCCATAAACATACATTCAACATATAGAATTATGGAAATTAAATTTTCAGATTAAAACACATGGGACTGTCAACACATGCTGAAAATAAATATGGACATAACCAGACTAGCAACACACATAAAAATACACACAGATTTTTGGTCAACTTAGACCCAGGCAAAACCCCTTCAATCTTCTCCAGGGGAAACCTATTAGAGAGCTCTTCAAATTTATTCATCTTTCAAGTTCAGGAGAATACATTTGCAGACAAAACGAAACAGCAAAACACAACTTATCTCTTCAACCCAAAACTCCTTGGAAACCGTGCCCACTTCGCTGCCCACTTGAAGCTGAAAATATGTTGTACAGATATGACTGTACAGAATGTACGGATTTCCATACCACTGTATACACTGTATGATTTTTTCAAAAAAAATCAAAAACTTCTCTCGAACGGCGTGCAACTCACGGCATTCAATGTTGTTCGTATTGTATCTTATGTTGTCTTCTATGCCTTGATTTCCATGCCCAATTTTACTCAGAAATCACTCCTTTAGCTTGTTGCAACAAATTTTTCCTTCAGAACTTTTCTCCAACTCTCAGCCTCCTTTCTCCAATCTTCTCATGAAAAATGAATGCAATCTCTCTATTCTTTTCCCTCTTTTGTTTCCCTAAATGACTTTTGGGCAACCCTGAGATATAATGGCTCTGATTCATTTAGATCAAGGGACGAGAATAAATGTGCATTTAATTCTCACTTTCTATATTTTAACTCACCCATTAAATAAAATACCCACATTGTACTTTATGTCTAAAGTCACTTTTCACTTTATAATTTAACATTGACTTTACCACTTATAAAGTCACACTTAGGAAAAGAGTTATTTTGGACACTTTTCCCCATGGGAAACCACTTGTCCAAGGTACATTAAAAATCAACAAAATGCCCCTAAAATTTTCACTCTACCTACATCTGGTTTAAATATTGACTTGGGAGGATGGATAAAGTTAAACAATGCAAAGATTTTAGTACCTGTGATTGAAATCCTAAAGAAACCCTCCCAAAAGTTTAAGTTGTTGAAAGCCATTGATGCACCTCAAGTAAAAGAAATGTTAAATTTTGCTAAAGATGGGTGTGAGGATGCCCCTATCATTTGTGACCAACATTTTTATCTCATAATTGTAATGCTTCCACTTGGAGAAAATAGACAAAAAATTTCATTGATAGAAACCAAAGTCATCCACAAAGTGTTCATTATTGCAGGAAATCCAGAACAGTTCATGATGTGGTGTGAGAAGATGCTGGGCACTGGGCAGTGAAAATGGCATGAAGGACAAAAAAGGTTGGAAAGTTGTTGATGCAGTGTTCCTTGTACAAAATAATTTCACCTTGATGAGTCTAAAGGTAGTTTAGAGTACAGCAGGAAGCAATCAACCTGATTTGTGTTTCTTCAGGTTCATTGGTGGCCCACTGTTTCACCCAGCCCCCAGAATAGGGGAGACTCCAGATATAGACAGAGCATCTTGTGTTTTGCAGAGAACATTTTCCTCAAAAAGACGTAGTGTTAGTTTTTGGTACCTTGGAAATGTGTCCAAGTCCTGGGTGCAGATGTGGCACAAAAAAGATGTAAGTATGGACAGAGAACAGTTCAGAAAAATAGGTGTTGGAACAGGTCGAAACTACAGCCCAAGGTATAACAAGTACTGCAGGTCCATACTGACATGTGTGCAGTCTCAGCAGATCCATACCACATAGATTTGTCTAACACGTCGATCTGTAGATGAGGACACAGCAGTGGAGTAGAGTCGAGGGCAGACCAACACTTCTGTAGGCTTCCCGCATTGAGGGCACATGCATGCATCCACCAGCAATATATAGAAAGAGATGATGTTATTCTCAGCAGTTTGAATGCAGTTTGCATATGGCTTGCATGCATTTTGCATGTGTTAGAGAGTTGGAATATCGTTTCCCACTTAAGTAAAAGAGGGGCGGTTGCATGTGTTAGACTTCAATTTTCTTAACCAGTTTTCTAATTTTAATCTCCTCTAAGTTCAGTTAGGTGCATGCAATCAAATAGGCAGTGTGCATGCTTGCATGCCCCAAATCATTTTCAGTTGAGACACTGTTTTGAATGTATCCAGAATCCAGATTCATTGTAACTACTCTTCTTTTCCTTCCATAAAAGAGAAGGCCCAAGTAGGTTTTTTTATTTTTTTCAGTTTTCAGAAGCAATGAAAAGAAGTAACAGGCTTTGACAGTCAATTTACTGTACTTCCATTATGTCTTTTATACAGTATGTCTTTATAGATTCTAGAATTAATTACCGGGTGCAATTTTGAGTGGCTTCAAATTTTGCACTGTTTAACTGTTGGAATTCTTTTCGAGTGCAGAATACGTTTACCATAGTTTAGAAAATCTAACACAACATATTGAGTGAATTGAAAAGTGTTGTTGAGTGGTTCATGCAGAAGCAGTTGAAGTTTTGTTGATGATCGTAGCAATTATGTTGTACAGGAGAAGGGACACTTCAGCATTTATTGATACAAGTAATAAGAAGATACCAAAGTATGTCAATACTGTATAGTGGTTAAGAGATCAGAATAACCACATTTAATGTATAAGAAACTATAGAGCTTTATGCTTTCAGATATGCAAGGTAAGGGTTAGTAGAAAAATAGATATATATATACTATAGATGAGTATAAGCTTCCCCACTCTATTTGAAGAAGATGATATGTAAAAGTGCTCCTTGGTAGCTCGTGTTGAAAACCTAAAAGGGTTGAAATATTGCGCGCTACATCCTGATCTTAAGCTGGTAACCAAATTTCTGAGCCTTTGCATTGGTACATTGACAGTGATAACGGAGACAGCTCGTCCTGCACCTCTACTCCCACTTCTGGTGCAGTCTAGTGGTTCTCCTTTTGTCTCCTCCTCTTGCATAATCGTGTAGTATCTTACGTTATTGTTAGAGATTGCCCGCTGGGTTTAGCTCATCTTTACTTCTTACTTATGTTTTTAGTTGTATCTGCTTCAGCACTTAGAAGCTGTATTGGCAATCCCACGTCACTCTCTAGTCACATTGACCCACTTTGGTTACTTGCGAACATCAATAAGATCATCCGATCTTATCTCATGTCAGCCTGCATTGAACACAGTTCTGGTGTTGAATCTATCTGACAGTTTCAAGGATATGCGGAGGACAACTCGAATATCAATTATTGTGGGTTCGTAGCATTCACATAGGGCATGGGGGTTGAAGTTTGTATTTAAAAAGTTTAATGCTTGAGGGCACATCTTCGAAAGAAACTGCCACATGTGTGGAGGGGAAGAGAAATTATTAGATACAGAACATTGTAAGTACCATTCACATTAAAAGACAGTAATTTCCAAAGCCAAGAAGGTATTGACATAGGATTCTATTGTTATTGAACAAACTGCGAAAATCCATAGCTATTACTGATAGAATCCGACACAAAGCAGAACTAAGCAACTAAGCATGTATCCTAAGTACAGAGACATGAGAACTGCTGTGCGTGACAAATTCAGAAAACAAAATGCAGGGAGATGTAGAGTAGCCAGCAAGGCACCTGCGTGTGTGAGATTCCCATAGCTGAAACCACGAAAATGGATTGAAAGGCGAACAAATTGATATGTTCTTCTCGATTGTGGCAGGCGACTGGAGAAGAACCAACATGACATCACAGACATCGCATCTTCTTACTTTCTTCCTCCCTTCTAGAGCCCCGTTAACGCATCTTTTCTTCCTCCCCGCTAGAACCCTGTTAAAACCCTTTGCATTGCCAAATGTTTTTCAAAGTACGTCCCGTTTCCCAACATTTCCGTATTTTAGTTGCACCATGGACATATATATTCACGTTGAAATTAGCTTTTGCCATTTTAGTCCCTGCCATGAGGCAGGCACGGCCTTAAGTAATCCGTATAATGATTTGTATTAGTCGAATTAAAACGCAGGCAGGCGCTAGATTAATCCGTATAATGATTTGTATTAGTCGAATCAAAACAACAACAAAAATTTAACCTAAAGTTTGAAAGTAAATGTTATAATATGTTTTTCTATATAAAATGATGACAACGCTTTTAGTAAAGCTAATGAAAAAATTATACATCTTATTTGGTCTCTTACGAGGCTGAGAGGCCCATATGTATACAAAACTTACAATATAAAAAAATATATATATATATATTTATATCATAAATTAACGTTAGCATTAGTTTAGTGTTGTTTGATTAACATTTATTGTTAAAGTGTAATTGTTTGCTTTTAAAAGCAAAAAAAATTAGTCCATGGGACTGCTAACGAGTTTCGTGGACTCTTGCCGCTATTCTCTGCGTGATTTTGAACCCTCTGCTACACGCGGTCTATGATCCCATGAACCATGTGCTACACATGGCTCGCCTAATTACCCAGATTGGGCACATGCCCTTCTAGGGAAATCCTCGCTCTGCTTTTTTTAATCCTGACTCTGTTGTTCTTTGTCATATGCTCAAGTTATCTATGAAAAATCGAGGAGATGGCAAGCAACATGAGCATTGTAAGAGCACCGTATGAAACCTCAACTCAACCTCTTACGTTTGTTCCTCTGCGACATCAAGGTAACCTCTACAACATCAAGGTAAGCTACTTAATCTATTAGCTTTTCCCTTACCTTTGTTCTTAGCTTTATTCTTACCTTTGTCCTTATGTGACATCAAGGTAACCTCGTTATTTTCTTGGAATAGCCACATAGGGCTTTATATCTGTCTTTACCTTCCCATATGTCTTCGTGATCCGGATTTAAACAAGAATGCAACAAATTACAAAGATAATCATACTGCAACATCAAGGTAACCTGGTTATTTTCTTGGAATAGCCACATAGGGATTTATATCTGTCTTTACCTTCCCATATGTCTTCGTGATCCGGATTTAAACAAGAACGCAACAAATTACAGAGATAACCATAAACACAGAGATGCAGCGGAAATAATACTTCATTTCATTAATGTAAAATACTGAAATATGCTTACAAACAACAATGGAAGTAAACTAGTTAGGGCATTGGTAACTTATCTCTGAGAAGAGATGTGGCGGCTACATGCCTTCGAATTGTGTTACAATGAGGCTCGAAGGCCTATTTATTGTTGAGAAACAATGGAAAACCCTAAACATCCAAAAACCCAACCCTAGAAGATGAAACGCCAAATTGTGGTCCCCGTTTGGGTAAATTGGTACATCAACTTCCCAGGGTCGTAACTTTGGCATACGATTTGTGTTTGACACACACAATATCTCGTTACAAAGATCTATCCGAGAACTACAACTTTGGGAAGATCTATCCATGGATCATGGACCCATGTTGCTCCCAATTTTCCCAAAAAACGTCGTTTAGGGCCTCAAAATGGCTCTGAAAGTTCAGCACCTGAAAAACTGCTAAAAATAGTAAACTGTGTTACAATTAAGGAAACTGAAAAGCTGAAAGAAACAATGATGGGGGTCCAAGTGGACTTGGAAGGTGGCCACCAATATCCACCTATATCATTCCTCCCCCCTTAAGAAGCAATGGTCCCCATTGTGTTGAATTCCTCCATGAGATGAGGAAACTTCTCTTGAACTTGGTCCCTAGTGAGCCACTTGCCCTCGTGAAGGAGTTGGCCTGCTTTGACAACTTGATACAGTTGGATATTCTGCTGGCAAGTGTGCTTGATCTTTGTGTCCATGATCCGATCAGTTACAGCTTGTTCCATGCAATCTAGATTCAACTTTGTTGGTGTGAGTTATTCTGCAATGTCGGATGTGTCTAGTAATGGTAGAAAGTATGGCCGAAGGCGGTCTAGATTGAACACTGGGTGCAAGCCAAGGAATGGGGGAATGTTGAGCTCCAATGCATTGTCTCCCACAGCCTTGGTAATGGTGTAAGGACCATATCAGAGTGGTCTGAGTTTCCGATAGGCTCCGGTAAGGCGTTCCTTTTACAAATGCAACCAAACTTTATCGCCCACCTGAAACTTGTGTGGCACCTGATGTTGATCATGTTATTGCTTGTACTTAGCATTTGATTTCTCCATAATGCCATGGACCTGCTAGTGAATATGTTGGATGTGCTCAATGAAGTTATTTGCCTTATCTGTTTTGGACTGGACATGAGCCGAATCCGCTTGAGTAGCTGTAAATGGCATGGCCACATCAATGGGACATAGTGGCTGGAATCCCAAGCCCACATGAAAAGGGTTGTGGCCAGTCAATCTGTGGAGAGCCCGGTTGTAGCTGTGTTGAACATAGGGGAGGCTCTCGTCCCATGTGGCTCTTCAAATCCCTTTCAATAAATAACTAACTTCATCACGTCGGGGACAGTCCTTGGTATAATGGTCTTCCTCACAAATTGAGGCAAGGATATTTTGGCTTTCGTTTAGAGGCATCATCAGCAAATGACTAGGGAGGATCCTGTTTCGGGGTATCAAATTAGCTTTTCCTTTACCCTTCTTCTTACCTTTCGAAGCTTTATCTGTCATGGTAGACTAGAGGACGCTGACCTCGAAGGTTTTACCATGATTCAATGGATTTTTCTAAGGATGATTAGAACCAGTATCTGAAATAGAGTTTTTCTTAGAAGAAGCTTTGGTGGAAGCCTGAGACACTGATGCAATTATACCATAAACATGTGGTACATCGGGAGACTTTGAAGATGCCAGATCCGAAGATGGTCATGGAGCATCAGGCAACATTTCATATAGCATGCCAGATTGAGAATAGACTAAGTCTAATTACTGGGCACGGGCAATAGCTTGGTCCTCGGTAACACATCCACCCATTGCTATATCTTTAGCAATTTTGTTTACGAATGATTTGGTGAACCATTCAGTTAACAACTCATAAGGAATTTTGAATTTGATGAGGTGACGTCGGCGTCTCCATTCATGGATATGATCAGAAAAATGGGTTGCGGTATCTTGCGTCAGAGAGGTAAGCAAATGAGTACCAATTTCATACCGAAACGGCAACTCGAAGTGGGTGAGGAAGGCCATATCCAAAGAATTAAAGTCTGCATAGGTACCTCGAGGCAACTCGACATACCATTTTGCGGTAGCACTTGTCAAGGTTCACTAAAAGAGGTGGAGACAAATAGAATCGTCAACGTAAGAATTGGAAGAAAACCATAAGTGATATGTCATCACATGGGCTTAAGGGTCCTCTTTAGGTTTTCCTTCGAACTTGGGGTGATCACTTGGAATTTTAGTAGGAACTCGAGGCTAGTAGGGTGAATGAAGAATGGGATCATTGGTAAGCCTCAAGATCAGGCAGTTCCAATGTAGCTAAAAATGGCAATTGCAGATTAAAAGGCATATAAGGCCTCTAGGGAGGCCCAACCTGCATGTTCCAACCTTGTTGGTAAGGATTCTGCCCCCAAAGCAGAGGATTTTAACCATAGGGGATTTGATTTTGCCCCCACTGAGAGGTACCTTGATCATAAGGTGGATTTTGTGCAGGGTAGGGTTGATACTGGCCTGCCATAGGTCGTTGATAATCATAAGGAGGAGATTATCCAAAGATTGGCCCTGCTGCTGCAAGGGTTGACCTTGTGTCTGCAAGGTTTGACCTTGTTGGTACACAGGTTGAGCTTACTGCAACAGGGTTTGACATTATTGCTGCAAAGGTTGGCCTTGCGAATACAAGGGTTGATTAGGTTGTTGAACAAACTGCGTGTGTTGTTGCAAAGGTTGTTGATATTGTTGCTGTAGCGGTTGTTTGACAGTTCCTTGAGGGATTCCCTGTGGGTATTGGTAAGTTCCAAATGGGATTTGACCATATGCACTGGGAATAACAAATTGACCAGGTTGCACATGAGGACCTGCTTGCGGAATATAGGGTGGATTTTGTAGTGCTTGTGAACCATATGGAACATAAGACTGTTGGAGTGGTATCTAGGCCGTGTAAGGTCATTGATACTGGATATTACCTGTCCGGGATAAACCAACGGGGTTAGGAATACCACCAGGATAAGGTTGATTGACTCCAACAATGTGAGGTTATGATCCACTCACATGGGTTCCACCTGACATAAGAGGAATGTTTGGATTATGCCCCCCAGGCTGTGAATAAGGCGGTGGTACATTTTGTCCACTTGACAGAGGGACTGAAGAACCTACAGATGCATGAATTGAAACAATCAATTGTACGATAATGGAAGGTTGAAATGACGGTAAAGGTTGCGAAGGAATCGTTGGTTGAATGGGAACTGACCTAACGACAGTTTGTACAGGTATCTGAGAGGTCACACTAGGAATAAACGGACTAGAAGTAGGCATAACATTTGATAACCAAGTAGGATTTTGGTGCAAAGAGGAAGCATTGGGAGCTCCTGAAACTAATTAAGCCAAGGTTGTATAACCATGTGGAAGCATAGGCCCACTATTTTCAGGAAGTGTTTGAGACGAAACTCTTCCCGTATAAGGAAAGCCTTCAGGAGGAAAGTCATATTCAATCTCTTCATCAACACAGGGAGTATGAGTAGTGGAGACTTTCGGAGGACCTCGAGGAGAGTTTGGAATCTCACCTTCTGAGTCCATGGGTGGAAACAACTGGCGAGGAGGAATCTAAGATGTACGAGGAGATAACTCCAAAGGAACACCAGTTCGATCGTATGAATTGTAAGGACGTTGAGAAGGTATCACAAAAGGATCAAACAATGGATTCAAAGGGTATAAGACAAACCTATGTGGACTCTCAAGGGTTTCTGGATTAGACTCCCGAGGTGACAAAGAATCTGGGGGTGGTGGATGAGAAGCAAGGGGTTGGATGCTCAGGACAATCTCAAGTTCAAAGCCTTGAGCTTCGAGTGACTGCAGAAGTTTCAGATGAACTCCTTGTGACGACTCTTCAGTATCAGACAATGAAGGGGGACTGTGGGGTGAACTCAATGGTTCAACCATGGTGACTTTATCTCAAGAGAAGAAGAAGAAGATATGACTCGTTGAGGGCTGATTAAAATTAAAATTTACAAGGAATTATTCAATATGGGGCCAAGAAGCAACTACATGGGTTCGAAGATGTTATAGTTGGCAGTTGATTTTATGACACGAAACAACAAATAAATCAAAATGGGATTAAAATTTACAACGAATTACTCAATATGGGGCCAAGAAGCAACTGCATGGGTTCGAACATGTTATAGTTTCTAGTTGATTTTATGACACGAAACAACAAATAAATCAAAATGGGTAATACAAAGCAAGAGGTTTTACCAAGTAATTGTGAACCGTTATATACACCTTAGCTGAAACCAAGGACTTGACATATGATGACTGATATCCCTGAATGTTATGTTCGGTGTATCATGTTTATAAGGTGTCTGACTCAGTTACCTGTGGCTAAAGTATAACAACCTAATGGGGTCGCCCAATACATACTTGATGGTATCGTAAGCACAAGTCTGTGCTAGCATTATCTAATGCAAAACCATTCGATGAGAGCATCCCTATATACTTATCATACTGAAGTGCCTCCTATATACCTGAAAGTACTGGAGAACCTTTTATATACTTCATATTGGGACGGGATTTCACCCACGGGATACACTGCAGGCAATTAACGACATTTGCTATGTTTAAAGATGCTGGAACATGTCTCTAGCCTAGACCTCTAGATATTTGCGTTAAGTGATAAATGCTCCTTAGGTTAATTGAGGTAATTTTTCAGTTTATCTTGGCTTAAGTTTCTATTTGATGGCTCAACGATGTCACCTGTATTATTATACTGCAACTAAATGATAAAAATGAAACCTTTTCATTCGATGAAGGCTAAACTAACAAAGAAAGAGAGACAACCAAATAATTCATCAACACAATTCTTTCCAATACAAAATGTAAAAACAAAATCTAATATTTCATTTCACTAACAAATGCAATACCAAGATGCAATCCTATGCGAAATGAAAATCACTTTCCTTTCACTAAGATGCACTAATGATTTTCTTTCACTTTGATTGAATCAATGCAAACTAATGCAATGAGCAAAGGAAAAATGCAATCTAACTCAATGAAGATGAAAATTTGTTTCACTTTATGGTTTTAAATGCAAAAAATGTCTCAAAAATACTTAAATGACGAAATCTTTCACTTTTTCTTTTCGAAACATAAGAATGAAAACAAGTACTCTCTTTCAATCCAACCAAAGCAAAAATTTGTAATCTATGCTTGATAATGGAACTAAAGCAATCCTCAAAGCATCAATATGACTCGACACTAATGAAAACAACTTCACATCAATGAACCAAAAGTAACTTGAAAAAGATGTCCTGATTGCCGGAGAATCCTGAATGGAAGCAATCAATCTCAATAAAGCAGACCAAAAATGAGTGGAGGGTGACCTAGAAGTCCCAGAAACCCTAGAAAGCAACGAAGCTCTAAACACACATTAACAAAGCCAAGAGACAATTGCAATCAAACAAGCATCATAACCAAGACAATACATTGTAGACACACTGAAAAATCATTGACAAAGACCAAAAACACTGAAAACAAGAAGAAACCCTAATTTTCTTCAATTCTCTGGGATCAGCGCGCCTATTATAGGCAAAAGGGTGATGCAAGGAATATTAGCGCGATTGTAATTTAAAAAGCAGCGATGACAGTGTGACTGTTGAAGCGAAACACGCGATGGGTGAGAAAAATAGGGAAAAATAAAAAATCTTCAAGACCAGAACAAACTGGGTGTCCTCAAGCAACAACCAGTGAGTAAAAATAGCTACAGTGATACAAACAGGCCAAGAAATGAACGATTGGTCAAATTCATCATAGAATCTTATTGAAGGAATGGATGGAAAGAGTTATAGCTTCCCCAGGAAGATGGCCTACCTCATTTTGATGCTATAACGTCCTCATTTGTTGAAGACCTCGAATCGCTTGTGCCACAGGCTTGATCCTACTACTCACAGTGTTTGAATGCTTGCACAAGAGATCAAGACACAAGAAAGCATACAAGTACAAATAGCATAATCGAAAGTAACCTAATTAACATATCAAGGAGCATTAAGATAAATGATGCATTAACACACACATTTATGGAAAGTGAACCAACAATTGTATATGTTAATAGAATAAAGGAGAAAGCATACAACCAAGCCTTGATGCCAATAAGCTCCCCTTGATTGAAACACTTGAAATACTTTGACGACGCAACAAAATAGATCATACATAACACGTTAACAACATATTTCCCTCAATGTGACAACTTTGCGATGACTTTATGACAAGTGCGACACTAAAGGTACACTTTGTGATGACACTTGTGCGACAATGATTAAAAATTTGGGAATTAATGAAATTTATGTTTACATGGTTAGAACAACTCATTCACATGAAGATAACCCATTGAAACCACCAGAACAAGCATATATCCATTATGAGGCAGCTATTTGCGAAAAATGAAAATTGCTAAAATGTGAACGACAATGAAAGTAACACATGCCAGAGAAAATATAACATGAAAACAACACTAATTAGAGTGCAAGAAAGCGAAAGCGATAACCGGAAATATGAAAACAACATCATGAAAACAAAGGTGCGTGAAAGCGACAATTTGTAAAACTCACCAAAATGGAAGTACAAATGCAACTAGAATGTGAGAAACGGTTGTTTCAGTGTGCACTGATTGTTGACATGGATTGGACAAAGCACATGCGTAATCTTGATGGGTCTTGTTATGCTTGTTCGAGATTGCGTAAAATAATTCTTTCACGCACTTGTTACAGACTGAGAATGTGTGAGAAAGTGACTTCCACACTTCTAATTCAAGAAGGGAGCTCAGAAGCATCAACTGACCAAGAAGTGACTACAAAACGACTAATTACAAGATCTATAATAGTCTCCAAAATTCAAGTGTATGCAAAATCTTGGAGGGTGTTTGTTGTGGCGACGCACTGGTAGTACTCCAGTTTCTTTGCCTTGGCCAATTATTTCATGCAGGGTCTAGTCCTTTAGGAAGTATTGATTCATTGTTGAGATTATTATGGCTTCCCCACTTACCCCATGCATATACATAGTCCCCTTCATTCCTTTACTTGGTTAAACAAAAACATAAGATCAACAATCGCACAATGTTTTGAATAAGGGTAGGGTAATGAAGTTTGTGAGCTTTAGATATTCATAGTATAGTTTTTCATCTCTAGTATTGCTTTGCTACAAACAGGCCTGAACAGTACCCCAGCGGAGTCACTTCACGAACACAAACATTGCTTCGTTGCCAGCGAGCCTGGACAATATCCTAACGGAGTTGCTTGCTTCACCTCTCTGCGCAAGAATCCTTTCTCTTCTTTTGCCTTTATTATTTTATATAGGATTGTGCATCAACAATTATTTATTTCATGGGCAGAAGAGGGATCCCGAATTATTGAGAGAAGAAGAGCTTTTCCCTTTAGAGAAGCATATATAACACCTCTGATATTAGTTTACTCGTTTGGATTTTCCCCTTTTCCTTCTCTACTTGATTGGATCAACCTAAAACACGAAACATAAAACTCAAGTGCAAGCATGAGGTTTCTAGAATAGACATGGAGGTCATGATTCAACACAAGGCTTTTTTAACGCAAGGATCATGTTTTCTGTGGGAACATCATCGACCAAAAGATGTAACCAAGAGAAGGAAGAAGGACAGAGAGTTGTTAAATGTTGTAGTGTTACAAAGTTTTTTTTCTATTTTTCCACATTCCCTTTGAGCCAACAAATCATCTTTATGCACAACCTGAAAAGATGAAATGAAAGACAACGCACAACAAGGAAACAAAACTAGAAAACAAGACAGAAAAACGCTAAAGCGAAACATGACGTGAAACCAAAACCAAAAAACACAAGACAAACTACAGGAAACAAATGCAAGATGGATGTGCAGGTAAACTAAAATGCAATTAGAACTACTCCTAACCTAACCAGCTAGAAGGTCGAGGTCACGTATAATGGAATTTCCAATGTAGCCACCATAATTGTTCTCGACCTTCAATAAAAAATATGCAGCTGATTAAAATAAATATAAAACAATGTGCAATAGGAAAGATAAGAACTTGAATAGCTTGCACAAAAAATTTAAGGTCTTGCGTGTCAACAAAAAGATAGGCCATAGCCACCACTTCTAACCAGTTTATATTCTTACCTTTTCAACAAGAACCAACATTTAACAAACCTTAGAAGCTTCCTGCGAATGTGTCTCCATCTGCACCAAACTCCTTAGCAAGTGTGAGGACAGATCGAAACTTGTTATTTACGACGAAGCTTTCTAGGTAAGATTGTTCCAACCATCAAACGAATGGATCGTAAAATTCATGGAAACCTCTTGAAAACACCAAAATCTTTGAAAAGATGAATTTTGAATCAGGGGCACGGGACTACGATTAGAATATTAGGAGGGAAAATAGATCTAATCATATTCAAAAGGCATGTCAAGACAATTAGGATTTGACATAATCATCAGCGAGTGGGGAAGCACCTCGACTGCTTGCCAAGTACCCAGATAGTGAGATGTTAAACCATAAACATCAAAGGGTGTAAAACAAACATCATTGAATACTGGTGGGAAAATGATCAAATGAATGACATTCATCAAAGACAGAATAATGATGAGATGGTCTGATTAAGGCATCAAATTCCCAGTTTATAATCAATTTGAACAGTTCTGCGGATGCAATAGAATCAACTACCTCACATGTCGAATGTGAAAAACCATTTCCTTGTAACAGGGGATGTCAACACAACAGACATAGGAGACCAGTCAGGACACAGTGAACGAAGAATAATTTTATTCGCGCAAAAACTTGTGCATTCATTATTACTCAAGAGGATTTTAGGTGCGATGAAGGGGAAGATTTGCAATATAAAATTCATAAGAAAAACCAGGACCTGACTATTAAGAGATGAATCTGATAGGCATGATTCCTTCAGCCAAAATAGTCTTTGAAATTATCATGTTCACAATTCCATGACTCTACGAGAGATACACATTCCAAACTAGAGTTTGATGCGAGAGATTTGCATGAAGATGAATCAACTGAAGAATATCCTTGAATCTGATAAGAAACCAAATCTCAAAAGTTTGAAAGATTACATCCAAATACCAAATATCTTTCGTAAAGAGATTTACATTGAGTGAAACCATGCAAAGAGAAGGATTGTGTCAAAGAAACTAGATCTGACTAGTTCAGGGGGCTTACCAAAGTTGTGAGATAGTGACATAACCATCAACGAAAGTTTAAGTGCCTCAACTTCTTGACAAGCATCGAAACTTTCAAGGATTATCAAATTGCATCCAGGAGATTGAACCAGATCATGCATGGTGTGAGGATAACTATTACCACTAGTTTCAATAAGACCACTGCTCACCAGATGGAAACCATCTCTATCACTGATTTGACCGGATTTTTCAACTTCAACAACTAGATTACTCAAGTCGAAAGATTCTTCTGATCTCAAATTCGAAGATAAATGAATGAAGGAAATTTTGCGAGCAAGCTGATTTGAAGAGTTGTCTTCATGAAAGAGAAGAGATGACGAGGGATGAGAAGAGTACTCAATGATTTGATTGTTTTCATTCGCATCATGTATAATCTCACCACCTTGTGCCAGTTGAGAGGCTAAGTCATTAAATGAAGGACTTGAAGAGCATGGAGTATCTTTGTCACAAGTAAATGCATCACAAATGGTAGAGCACAGGGGATAGTGAGATGAAGAGGAAGTTTTGATAAGTACGTCTTATTTGGCCGAATCAGATTTTGGATCTAAATTAAAATCTTCATGAGAAACCAAAAGATCAGTTCATGCACCTCAACATTCGTGATCACATACATCAACAAAGTCATCATCATCAGAATCATTGTTGCCCAAGGCTACAGATTGATTGAAAGAGTTGATTGCATCTAATTCACTACTGTGATTAGCAGTTTGAAAACCATCCAAGAATGAAAGTGCATAATCTTGATATGGCGAACCTTGAGAAATGGAAGAGAGATAAAGAGTCTCTTCACTTTACTCCTCATCTACCAGTGTAATGTGACTACCTTGTATCTGATCGCAATTTGAACCATCAACACGAAAATCAAGAGATCATGAAGATCTAGGTTGTGGAGCAAATTGATCAAGAAGATAATGATACACAGAGTCATAACATGTAGGTGATAGAGGATTATAGATGTCCCTTGAAGAAGTAACACTTTCAATGGAACCACATTCAAGATTGGTCTTTAGAGTGCTAATATCATCTTGCGGAATGAGAGTATTTGCCTTCACCCTAGGCTCCATGAACCATTATGGGGTTTCTTTCATTAGATCTGAATCATGAGAAGCAGAAGGAGGATGAATAGATGGATTAGGAATTTGGTTTGTGGATTTCCAAACCTTATTATCACTGCAAGGAGGCACCCACATCGGAATTGGAAAAGAAGGAGGATAAGGAACAAAAGGAGAAGTAAGTTGCTCCTTTGAAATGAGAGGTGCTTCATGATTTACAAAAGTTGGTGAAGTAGAAACATCAAGGGGTTAAAATTAACCGTGCAAAGAGATGTGAACCAGCTTCTTAAACTTTCATTTAAATAAATCCCAATCTTTGTCTTCTCTCGGAAATTCATAACAAAGGTGAAGGAATCAATCGGAAAAATCCTCAAATGATTCATTAGGCTTCATTCTTAGTTGATTAATTCTTTTAAGAACATTCTGGTAATCATACCTATTAAAAACCTTATGAAGCTCCTTTGCAGGTTGGTTGAATGAATGGATAGAAGCAGCGGGCAATGTATGAAACCATCGATTAACACAACATTCAAATGTGAGGGTGAGTATTCTAGCCACGGCATCCTTGCAATGTATTCCATTAGAAAATCAAAAAATGACAACTTGAAACAAATGTTCACGAAGAGTTAATTTACTCTAACCATTAAACTTAAATTATGATAGGTTATAAATAACTTCTGCAGGGATGGTAAGATTAAGCTCTTTAGAAAAACATCTCAGATTTATGATTTGGGGAAGAGCCATTTTAAATAAGAGATTCAAAGGAGACTCAACGAGTACAACCTGTCATCTGGCCCTCCTTCTAGCACCATTTTGTTGACGGCGCTGGAAATCCATCAACTAAAGGGGTCTCCCCGATGTGAATCCCCAATTAGACGTCACACCATTTGGAATAGGAGCCCCATCCGGGGTATCAGCCCGACTGCCATATATTCTTATAAATTTGCCTTGGCTCTAACTGTCAGCAAGAGAGAGGAGTGAAAATGTGACTTTGAAAGCAAGGGGGTGTGCCTGGTAAGTGTTCAGTCATATGTGTGTCAAATTTATTTTACTGCAAAGGGGGAAGAGAAGTGAGCCTCTAAGAGAAAGGTAATAGTACAACCCTAGTAGAGACACACGTAAACAAGAATAATTCATTCAACATCCACCATAATAGTCCACAAAAATGTGACGGTCATTACAACTATTACAATAAGAAATATCTATCTAATATCCAATGGAATAGTCCATGAGGATGTGATAGTGATAATTACCATTACAACACATTCTCAATATGATAAGTACCAAAATGACCGAAATGGTTGAACTAATTTAGTATAGATGAAAGCAAACATGAATTACAAACATTCATAGAATAGTCTTATAAATGTTCATAATCCATGCACGAAGAAAGTGTTGGCCATAAGGCTTATGATATTAAGTAAAAGTTCCAAGACACATGTATACAATGAGAACCACTAGCTCCAATAGTGGAGCGTTGGAGCCACTCCTTGTTCCCCAAAAGAACTAGTCTGTCTCTCGAATGCCTAGCAGGAGGATCCAAGGTGAAAATTCCCTTTCTCATACAATGAGGGTGTATATATAACCAAGAGGTGATGCTTCCCCTTCCTTATGACTCTTTGACTCCCCTCATGACTGTTTGACTTCCTATGACTTTTCGACTTTACATCACTCTTCATATTCTGAATGTGTCCTTTGGACTTCCACTTTACAATACATTATGAATAGGTAATTACGAAATCCACAATAATGATGTGGCATATGATGCCTTGTGACAAGACATGACATGACACTGATCGCATGGACTGCATGATGATGTGACAGTGCCAAGTTGTCATTCTTATCCCTTTTTCTATATGTCTTGTTGAAAATATGGTATATGTTCTTCCTCCTCCTCCTCCTTATGACTTAAAGATGAGGAGTCTCCCATGTGATCTTGATCTTGATCTTCTGTTATAGTCTGGTGTTACTTTGTCTTCTTGCTTGATGATCATCTTATATCTTCAGCTCCATATGCGTCTTCTAGCATGTCCTCCTTATTCATCATATTTCCATAGCATGATAGCATACTTGCATCTACAATCCACTCATGGAAAGACGACGTGAGTCTGATAAACCCCTAGGCTAAGATGGTGCATATTGATCTACTAAATGAGCCGAAACTCGGTGATAAGCTCGGAGAGAGGCTCAGTAATTGTGCAGCTTAGGCAGTCAGGGGTGAAGCTTGAACCTTGAGACTACGCAATGTGCAGTTCAGGTTGGATTGAGGAAGAAAACTGCGCAATTTGGGAGCTTAGTGTGACAGGTTGAGGGGATGGGCACTGTATCAACCTATTGCGTAGTCCTAGAGGACATAGGAGCCCACGTGCTTGTGTAATTGCATAGTTCAAGAACTTACGGTTGAGGCTTGAGCCTCGAAACTATGCAATGTGCAGTACTTACTGGGCAGGAGAAAGAAATTGCGCAGTTTTGGGAGGTAGTGAGCTAGGATTGAGGGATTTTGCACTATTTCAGCCAACTGTGCAGTTTTGGGAGGCAAAATACACCTAGCGATTGTATATTTATGTAGTTCAAGAGCTCAAGGTTTGAGCTTGAACTCAGGGATTGAGTAGTGCGCAGTTGGGGCCAGGTTGGAGGGCTGGATTGTGCAATTTCAAGAGCTAAATGTTGGGCTTGAGCACTGGAACTACACAGTGCACATTCCTTGGAAACACAAACTACACATTATGTAGTGTTAAGGGATAAGGATGCATCTTGAGTGTTGGAACTACGTAGTACATAGTTGAGGAAGGCTGTATGAGGCTAGGTTGCTGGGGAATTTCTGAAAATTGGCTAAGTGTGGGACCAAAGAGATTGATGTGAATAGTGATATGACTTGACTGCGATCACACACTTGAAACACTTTGACAACAAACAAACGTAGATCATCCAGAACACGTTAACAACATATTGCCCTCAATG
The DNA here is from genome assembly GCA_000404065.3 of Pinus taeda. Lineage (NCBI taxonomy): Eukaryota > Viridiplantae > Streptophyta > Pinopsida > Pinales > Pinaceae > Pinus > Pinus taeda. Next base: position 32,038 of record APFE030126282.1, read on the forward strand.
TGACATTTTGCGAAGACTTTACGACAAGTGTGACCCAAAAGGTACACTTTGTGGCAACTGTGACTACACTTGTACGAAAATGCTTAAAATTTTAGGAAAGAGTGAAACTGATGTCTACATGGTTATACCAACTCATTCACATGAAGATAACCCCTTGAAACCATCAGAATAAGCATACATACATTGTGCGACAGCTAACATGCAAAAATATGACAATTACTAAAGTGCGAACGACTCTTGTGATATGTGAATGACAGTGACAATAACACATGCCAGAGAAAAGATAACATGGAAATGACACTCATGAAAATAAAGGTGCACATAAGAGATAATTTGTAAAACTCTTCGAAATGGAAGTACAAACGAATGTGAGAAATTGTCGTTGTCAGTGCTCATTGGCTGTCGACATGGATTGGACATCGCACATGAATATTCTTGATGGGTCGTGTTATGCTTGTTGAAGCTTGTGTAAAAGAATGCTCTTGTGCACTTGTTAGGGATTGAGAATGTTTGATCAAGTTACTTCGACACTTCATTTCTAAGAAGGAAGATCATAAGCATTGACTAACCAAGAAGTGATTACGGAGTGACTAGTTGCAATATCTATAGTAGGCTCCAAAATTCAAGTCTATGTAAATTTTTGGAGGGTGTTTGTCTCATCAACAACAAATAGCTTTCCACATAATTAATCTGTGGCTGGGGAGATACCACTTGTATATAAGGACCATTTAGGGATGTTCATTGATTGGGAGTCAAATTAGGACCACTAAACGAAACTTGGTCAATGGTCACAATTCTTCCTTCATGTGGGAAACACATCACACGAAAGAGTGAAGAGATAAGAGCTCCCATGACATAAACATAGTCACACCCAAGGAGTACATTAAAATCCAAAGGGCCTTAGACTACCATCACATCGATACAAATAGTCTTTCCTCCTAAAGTAATAAGCAACTGAGGAAGGATCCCTAACGGTTGATTGGTTTCTCTGCTAAAAGGCAAGATATTCTCGATAACATGCACAAGTTGTGGAGAACCAAACGCTTTCCAAGTAGTTGAGGAAATAATACTAACATATGCGCCTTCATTTATAATTGTACCAGGTACGAGCATATTATAAGCCTATACTATGATATAGAAGGGCATGTCAGAAAGAAGATGATATCTTGCCAGTCGACTCCAATAAAAGGAAGTTACCATACTACTTGTAGGGGGTGTCGTGGAAACGAGAGAACTGCACCCTTTTGTTATGGGAGTGGGAGAATTTCTCCCCTGTATTGTGGTTACGGGAGGATTTTCCCCCAATTCATTGGAATATGAAGAAATGGGAAGAACCTGAGCAGTATGAAGTTCACTCTCTAAGGGAAAGGTGGAATCGAGTTAACCGTTTTCTCAACCAATGGTTGGTAGTGAAGGGACTCATAGGATTCATGTTTAGAGAGAGTGGGTTTGACTGGCGACAAATTCTAGTCAATCACTTCATCAACTATTGGAGGATTAGGAGAAATATTTTGATAACCAGCTGGAAGACAAGGTTGATAAGTTGTAAGGTTTTCCAACGCTTTTGAGGCTTCATCCATATAAGGACAAATGTGAATAATATGATTCCATTCACATAACCGATAGGAAAACTTAAGTGTACCATTATTTCTGTTAACCTTATGATCACTAGTCGATGGTTTGTCACCAGCATGATCTCTAGAAGCTGACGACAAAGGTCGATGTGAGTCGGTGGACCATACTCCTAAGACCTTGGGAATACCAGGACAATATCTAAGAAAGTGGTCACCCTTACATAACTTGCAAGGTAATTTAACTTTGTGGGGTTGATTAGAAGGTTCCTCCATACTAGTTGCATGTGTAGAAATGGTTTCTTGGTTTCCCCCTTCTTATTTTGCTTCTTCTTCTTCGTCTTTTTCTTCTTCTTCTTAGCTTCCTAGTTACTATAATCAAGACTTTCACCAGACAAGGAGGAAGAAAGGGATGAAGAAACAATAGGTGAAGAAGGAAAATGGTCAATTTTAGGATCAAATTGAGGTTGATCTTGTTCAGGTGGAGGACTACTTGGTTGAGGAGAAATTTGGACATTTGAAACCATAGGGGTAAAAAAAACTAAATTGGCAAACCAATGGTAAATCCGAGAAGGGACAACGTTTCCATATAAGGAGCACCAATATTTCCAAAAGAAGAAAAAGGACTATGATTCTTGTCAGAGGGGTTTCCTTGATTGGTAGACAAGAACTGTTTCCATTAGTCTCAAACTAAGATCTATTAAAGAGTTATTCTACAGTAAGGATGTTGTTTCACGACCAATTAATTTATTTTAGAAAATAAATAAAATAACAAAAATAAATAAAATAAGGCGTAGCTAGGCAAAAGGGTTTACCAAGCAATTGTGAATTGCAATATACCACCTTGGCGAACCAAGGATTTACATACGGGAAAGCAATATCCTTATGTTAGGCGTATCATAGTATGCAAGGCGACTCACTCGGTTACCTAAGGTGAGGATATACACCTATGGTGGACTTCCAAAATATAATATATGGTACGTGCAAGTGTAGTCTGTGTTAGTGTTGTCTAATGCGTAACTTTATGAAGAGAGTGTTCCCGGATGCTTTTCATGCATGGAGCGCCATCCAATATACCCGAAGGTACATGGAGAACAGTCTGATACACTTACGTACGAACGAGATATCACCCCCGGAATGCAATGTTGAGAAAAATGACAACTCCTATCTTTATAGACGCCAGAACACATCTCTATCCTATACCTCTAGATGTTTGCGTTAATGTTACAAATGATCCTTAGATTGATTCAGTAATTTTTAAAGTTGATCTTGAATTGTGTTTCAATTTCCAAGGCTAGCCAGAATTTCACCTTAGCACACCTATGTTGCAACTAATATGACAAAAATAACTCTTTTTATTTTCCATTTAACAATGGAAGTTGTAACTAAATAAGGGAAGAAGAAATTAATCAACAATGCAACAAACAAGTGATGCAACAATTGATTTCCTCAACTTCACTATTCAAATCAAAATTAAAGCCCTATATGCAATATAAATAATTGTTTTTCTTGTCTCTTCTCTTAACCTTCAAATACATTGAAAACTAAGATGCAACAAGATCATTGATAGAATAAATCACACAAAATATGACTTCAATATAAATTTCTTCATTGCTTCAATAGTCAATCTCAATGTTTACAAACGACCTAATTAATAAGAAGAAGAAAAAACCAAAGAATTCTTACCGAAGGCTAATAATGTTAGGATATTCCGACACATAGGAAATAGTTAAGTTCAACTTGGTCTAGTATAGAGTTAGGTATAGAGTTAGGTAAAGTCTGTTTCTTTACCACTGTACATTTTGTAACTTACAATCCGACGGTCACGATATGTAGTGATCCGACGGTTCATTCTCTCCTCGGTATTACCGACACTTGATCCGTGGCTTGACACCCGATTGGTCCATGAATTCTATTTAAAGCGCATGGAGGGTCATTTGTAGGTTAACCGTGCATGAGAGAAGCTTATGTAAATTTTCATTCTTTTATTAATAAATTGCCTGTAGTAGCCACGTTGGCGCAGGCCGTGGACTGTTTCCCTCTCTGAGGGTTTTAACCACGTCAAAATACTGGTGTATTGATCTGTGATCTGTTTGTGAGCGGTGTCCTTTTGGTGTTCTGTCTGAGGAACTTACCCTGTATATTCTTACAAATAAAAACAAACGCAAAGATTAATATGGATTATAAGAGACACTAACAAACTCAGAACACGTGTTAGACCAAAGTAGATTAGAGAGCAAGGATAAGGAATGCAAAATATTGCATCCTACAGGATTAATGCAGGTGAGTGCGCCGCAAAGTAGGTGCAACACAGGAGCAAATGCACTGTAGTGCGGGTACAGAGGAATCAACGCAGGTGAAACACAGGAGAAGGTGTGCTGCAATGCAATCAACACAGGTTCAACACAAGATAAGGTGTGTTGTAAAGTAGGTTGGCAGTTATGTTGGGTGCACTGTGGCGCTCTATATCAGAACAAAGAGATGGGATGGGGAAGTTTCGGTAAAAACACGACACAAGAAACCCAACCAAGGTCAAACATATGTTATCTTAAGACCATTCAATGTTTGAGTGAGTGAATCAAGATGAATTTAAGAGGTGAAAAAGGTGCAAAGGTCAAGGAAACCAAGAAGGGAAGAATCGTTCCCTAGTTGACTTGCTAGTTTGTAATGCGGAATTTACGACTACAGATAGAAGTGTCTTTCTTAGACCTAGTGGACTGGTCTAGAACAACATAAAGTAAAGAATATAAAGTTTCCCTTAGAGAAATTGAGGAATGGAAAGAAGCTTACTTGGAATCAGTCACAAGCTTTACTTTCCTCCCAGCTTGTAAGCTCCACTCGTAGCTCTAATTGATATAATTAGAACCTGCACATATAATCAACATAAACCAAAGATGTATGGCATCTATGTAGCATTATGCAATTATTTTATTCAATGGGTCAACAAAGCATTGAAATACATGAATGTAAACATAACATAGCACATATAGGAAAACGATATACTCTTTGTATCAATATGAATAGGATATAGTTTACAACTAAGAGTATTAGCTTATCTTGTGGACATCTCCCCAAGTTGACTTGTCCTTCCTTGTCATAAAGCACACCTCAATGTCACCCTAATGCATAAAGATGATGACTCTCTTAGATTCAAGGCAATAGCATGAGGCTATGATCAATCTCCAAAAGACAACCTTGATGTTGTAGATGGATGTAAATTTATAGGAGAGGGATGGTAGTTTAGGGATTCTTATCCATTTACCAATCTAGGATAGAGATCCACTTAAGAGGGGAGGATGAGGTCAAGGGATAAGAGGTGAAATATCCAAGGTAGGATCAAATAAGATTTGAAGTTATTGTTCAAGGTAAATGGTTGAAAAAACTCCTGGAAGCTTATGGAAGAGGAAGCTTCAAGATTCTTTTTAATTTTCCCGAATTTCTAGAATCAACACACCCCCAACAAGGGACAACTTTCTGTTGATTAGCGTTGGTGTAGAATGAAGCAACTTGTTGCTGAACGCAGGTCCCTAAAGGGTCAAGGTGTGTTGGGCCTTAAAAGCACTTAAATGAAGTAGTCAAACCCAAAAACTCAGCGATTTTGAAGAGTCAAGCTTAGGGATTTGTGTAGGGATCATGACAAGGTGTTCACAAATGTGGATTGATTCGGTTTGCAGGCCTATTGACCAGATGTGACAAAATGGCCTATAACGGTGGTCCACATTAAACAATGGGTGTAGGCCAAGGAGGGGGGAATACTTAGCTCAAAAGTGTTGTCATCCACAGGATTGGTAATTATGCAAGGTCCATAGTGGGGTGGCCAAAGCTTTCAATGGGCCCCTACAAGGCATTGCTTCTACAAATGCAACCAAACCTTATCTCCGTCTTGAAACTTGTGCGTAACCCATTGTTGATCATGGCATTTTTGTACTTATTATTAGCTTTTGCAAGATATCATGGACTTGCTAGTAGATGTGTTGAATTTGTTCAATAAATTTTGTGGTTTTTTTAGCTCGAGATTTAACATGTGTATATTTTCTTGTGTAGTTGTAGGGGGAAATGTGACATCAATGGGACCAATGGTTGAAATCTCATTGCCCACTTAAAAGTGGTTGTGGCTAGTTGAGATATGGAGAGATCTATTGTAATTGTGTTGAACATTAGGGAGACTCTCATCCCATGTGCATGGATGCTTGGAGTTGTACATGCGTAAAAACTGCATGATCATCCTATTGACAACCTGTGTCTAACCATCAGTCTGGGGTGGAAGTAGTTGAGTTATCAAGCTTAGTTTCCAACAATGACCAGAGGCTTGACCATAATGCACTCAGGAACTTATTGTCTATATTTGATATGATGGTCCATGAGATCCCAAAATGTACCCACACTTGTTTGAAGAAGATCTTGGCAATAACATTTGTTGTGATACTCTTGTTGCAGTCACTCAGAATGGCCATCTTAGAAAATCTATTAATGACCAGGAACACATAATCATTACCATGCTTGGTTGAAATAAAGCTACATATATAGTCCATCAGGATGGATTCCCAAGGCGGATTAGGTAGAGGGGTGTACAAGCCTTGCTTCTTAATGCTTGGTTTGGCAATGGTGCAAGTGGTGTAGTACCAGATATACTTGCCAACATCCTATCAAGTTTCAGCTACACTTTCTGAAACTTTCTGAAGTTTCTCCACACTAAAGTGCCCTGCTACCAGACTATAATGTGCCTCCCATATTAGCTTGGCATGGTTGCTTGAAGGAACAAAAAGGTGTCATAGGTAGCATAATAGTGCGTCCTAGAGGTGGAAGTTTGGAACTTGCTTGCTTGCCATGAACAACTAGTATGTGGAAGAAAATTCCCCATCACTGTTGTATAACTATGGCCTCCCAGGGGTCTCATGTCCATAAGAGTTGAGAATTATGGTAAGTGCCACAACCTAGGGTCGACTAAGGTAGTTTGTGACATGATTGGTGCTACCCTTTTTGTATTTTATGTTCAAATGGAAATGTTGCAGGTATGTGGACCATTTACGATTATGATCGCTCTATAACTTACTTTATGTCTATATAAATTGAAGAGGCATGTGATCCATGTGGTTGATCGTCTCATATGCCATAATATATTGTTTTAATTGCTGATAGGGTTGCACGATGGAATACATATCCTTATCATAGGTGGTGTATCATCAAATAATATTAGAGAGTGTTTCACTAAGATAGGCCATTGGACGTCCTTGTTGAAGGAGGATTTCACCAATAACATAGTTAGAGGCATTTGCCTCAATATCAAATGGTTATTGCAAGTTTGGTAGAGTGGGGCCTAATGCAAAGTAAACACGATGTTTCAGTTCATCCAATGCCTTTTGTTGTGACTTAGACCAAAAAAACTTTGCTTTCACTTTGCCCTTAGTCACTTGACTAAAGGGCCAAACAATATAAGAGAACCCAACACAAATCTTCAGTAGAAGTTAGCAAGGCCCAAAAAGTTGTGAAGCTCTATAGAATCATTGAGGCTGACCAATCCCAAATGACTTAGATCTTGGCTAGACCCACATGCACACCTTACTCATCAATAATATAGCTTAGGTATTGGACCTTGTCCTTACCAAAGGAGCATTTCTCCAAGTTAGCACATAGATTGTGTTGTCGTAAAGTGTGAAGAACCTATTGAATATGAATCAAATGTTTTGCCCAAATTTTATTGAATATGAGGATATCATCTAGATATACAACAACAAAAGAGTTGTTGAAAGGTCACAAGATATCATCCATGAGCATCATGAAAGTTGTTGGGGCATTTGTCAAACCAAAGGGCATGACCAATCATTCAAAAAGACCCTCCTTGGAGTTAAAGTGGTCATCCACGCATCGGTTGGTCCTATTAGGACTAGGTGGTAGCGAAACCTCAAATAAATATTGATGAAGTACTTTCCCCCCTTGAGTTGGTGAAGAAGGTCATCAATATATGAAATCAGGTATCAATTCCTTACTATGATTTTGTTTAGGGCCTAATAATCAATGCAGAGTCACCAAGTCCCATATTTTTTCTACACAAGAACATTTGGGCTTCCATAGGGTGAGGAACACAGACGGATGTGCCATTTTTGGTGTAGTACTTGGATATGTTGCTTGACTTCCTCATTTTCCAAAAGAGAGAACGATTAGATTGGCCCATTGGGTAGAGGTGCATCAAGCGTTAGATCGATTGAATGCATGACCTAATAGTGCATAGGTTTCGCAGTGGGTGAGGAGAATATTTTTTTGGGTTCTTCCATGACCTTATCCACTTGCCTTTGTTGTGTAGGGGAGCCCTGTGTGGAGGCCATGGACGTGGCCACAATCTTCTCCTTACTTTGGGAGTGAATCAAGAAGAAGACAAATTTCCTAGTTTGGGAAACAACCTTACTACATTACTTAGATGAGATCAAAGAAATGGCATTAGGTAGGGCTACTTGTGGTATCCTGTATAATTGTCTACCCAAAGCAATAGTAACACTATGAAATCCATACTCATATACAACATGGCAATTCCACAAGTATGGTTGGCCTAACAAAACATCACAAACTTCAAGGGGAGAAACGTCACACAATACCTCGTCCTTTAAAGTTTTGATGTTGTAGGGCAGGAACCATTATTGGTTGACATGAAGATCTCGCCATTAGTGGAGCCACTCGATGGTGTATTATTGTCGGTATTGTCTTTTCACCGGGTTGAACCACTTAATGACCTCTATTGAGATGAGGTTCTTTTAACTCCTTCTATCAACTATGAAATGCAGTGGAGCAACGTTCACTGATCCGTAAACTGTCGTGGATATTCCATTGAACAGTTCATCACGACAGATCTAATAATATTATATTAAAACTTTGAAAATTCTACATTATTACAATTTATTAAACTTTTAACTTTGTGGATTTAACTGTAATTAGTGCATACATGTGAACGATGATTATGCAGAAAAGTACAGAACAACAAGAATAATGACACACACAATACACAAGATATGCTCTCTGGGAAACCTTTCCAAGAGAATACCCAGCTGGAAGGTGAGGCTGCTTCGCTCTCTTTCTCTATCTGGAAATATGGTTGTAGGTAAAAAGAAGTAATACATGTGGCCCATGGGATGCTACAGTGCACAGATCCTCTCTATGTGTGCTACCTCCTATCTCTCCTGGTTATCTTTTCTCAACTATGGAACAAAATTCTCTCGAAAGAATTGAATGTCTCTTCCTCCGAGTGGCCCAGTTATAATACAACCTGATACCCTACTAGTGGTTAAGTTTGTGATCCAAGGGATCAAATTAGTGCTCAAAATTCAAAGTGTGTGAAAGAGCTCGAAACTTGTATGAATATATAGATCACGACGATCTAAATCCAACACAACTCGTTTCAATCAAAACTGATATTGTATGCTCCCAATATTGTGTTCTAATCGAAATCTCAAATAGGCAAAAATTTGCAAAATTGATAGGGTGACTGTACATTTTGGGCCAGTGGCAGGCTGCCACTTGGCCACTCCTGATTGATCCAATTTTTTTAATTTTCATGGATAATATTTTTTCTTATGTGGTTATGGTTTGAAATTTTTATTCATTATGGGTTGTTGACTGTGTAAATTGAACCAATCAGGGAGGGCCACGTGGGCCAATGGGAGGCAGCCACATGGCCTCCAATGGTTGGTCTAAAATTGTGTTAAGGGGTTGAAGCACCCCATATGAGTCAAACTCGAGACATCTACTAAGAAACACAAGGCCATACCCAACACGCTACAATATGACTTAACCCATATGGCATTTGGGCTATATATAAAGTTTATTTGCGCATGTAGAGTTGGAAGGGGCCAACTCCTAGCACAGAGTAGGGTTGAATCCACATGAAACCACCGTTAGGAGCTAACAGTTGGATCAAAAGTGATGTTAAGGGCCTAAACCATGGTCTTGGGAATCCGTAGGTGACCATAGTGCAAAGTCGCTGACACTAACAAGAGGGTGCTAAGGCAAGGCCCCAACCTCGAGGTCACATGGCCCCAGCCTCGGGTTCACATTACCCCCCTACATGACTAGGAGTGTGAAAGGTTAAGGGGGCCAGCCCAGGGCCATATGGTAATAATGCGACGACACCACTAAATGAAAGGAGCTCGCCCGAAATGTGGCACCCAATGCAGAAATCAGGCGCTAAACAGGGTCCTATGCGCCAATATGACCATGCGGAAAATTAGTTGGGGGCTTCGCTAGTGGGGGCAGGCAATTAGACCTGACCCATGGGCACGTGGCCCCCATGTGACCCTAAAAATTCAAAAGTTGCGTGTTAGTGGATAGTTTTAATTGTTCGACAATTTCACCCATTAGGTGGGATTGTAGGCCAAGTTTGAATGCCAATTCCGAGTTTGGGGCACTCAAGCTAGATTTGGGTTGAATTGTAGGATGATTAGCTATGGAATTTGGGAAAACTTGTCACATGCATAACTTTCTCAAATTTTGGCCAATTGAGGGGAAAAAGAAGCTAGATGGGTTTTTTTATAGTTCTGGATCCATTGAAGACATTTTTTTTTATTCTTAGCACTACAAATTCATGTAAACACATCTTTTTTAGCATAATGAAACAGGCCCTGCATTGGGAGCTGGACTAGGAGATGTAGCCGAAGAGAGGGGTGAACTCCTTTATCGTGTTTGTTATTATGTGTTTATGATATGGTATTTTGTCTATGTTTTGGTTGCTAATTAAGTTTAAAAATCACTTATTTATGTGTTTAGTAACTTGATCCATTACCCAAAACACATATAAGTTTTTACCTGCAATTTGTATATCATCTTCAAGTTTCAATTACAGATCATTTTGGTATCACGGCATCAGGTTATTGTGAAGGTTTGATTTTGTTTGCAAGTGTTTTTCTTATGCATACAAGGTTGACGCCTAACAGAGGAGAAGGAGAACTTATGGAGCTAAGATCTCAAAGTGTTTTAAGGAGAACACTCACACCTCAAGATTCAATAATCATGGCACATGAAGAAGGTCCTAAAGGGATGTATGAAGATGAAAAAGAACTTTTAGAAAAGCATTCTTTGAGATGTCTGAAATGGTAAAGGTTCTTTATGAAGAGAGGAATTCAACATTGTATGAAGAGAACTCGAAAACTCCAAAAGGAGATGGAGGAAAAGGAGACAAGCCTCCAAAAGAGATTGAAGGGAATGGTGACAAACCACCACCTTCACCTCCATCCTTATCCTCATCTTCTAATTCTTCTACCCTTTCACAAACACCTCCAAATTCTCCAAAAGGATATGGTAAAAACTTCTTTTTTAAAGCTTGATATTAAGTTTGAATTGCCTATGTATGATGGAGAGGTAGATGTTGAGAAATTAGATAATTGGATTCGTCAGATATAAGTGTATTACAGGATACAAATAATCAAGGATGATGAGACCAAAATTCAACTTGCTTCTCTTAGATTGGAAGGTGCAACACTTATTTGGTGGGAAGCCAAAATTTAAGAGGACATGAAGAAACAGTGTAAGGTTTTATCCTCTTGGAATGTGTTGTAGTGGCTGCAACACCCTCCAAAATTTTGGTCTACATCCAAATTTCAGAGCCTTTCTTGGTTTTTTGACTTTATGATTGCAAACACTCGAGCTAATCCCATGAGCTCTTGTTGAGTTTTCACACCATCTTCACTTGATCGATCACCGGTCATCTTTTGGCATGTTGATCACTATGCCATGCTTGCAAGTTTGTTTTGGAAATTTGAAGGTCTATCTTTGTGTGTATGAGTTGTTTTCATTCTAACGACGTCAGTCGCACTCACACACTAAGTTGTAAACATTGTTGCACAAGTTTCTTCACAGTCATTTGAAAACATATTTCAACTGTCGCACTTGTCCCTCTCAACCTTCGAGTCAGTCTCACTAAGCATATGTTGTCTTGTTGGTTTGAGGTGTTTTGCTACCGAGTCATGTTGAGTGTGTGATCACATTATCATGTTTGCACGAATATGCTTGCTTTCACACTTAGCCAATTTTCCTAAAATTTGTCAACCAAACAACCCTCTGTCAACCAGGACCAATCTCAGTGACCTTGCACTACTACCTAGAACTACGTAGAGCTTGAGGTTGTCCTTTAGGTAGCCTTCTTTGCACAATTCTGGAAATGAGCGACCTGACTCACTCCTAGAACTGCACAAAAGTTGTCCCAGAATCCAATCCACTTTGTGCTTCCCGCAAGATCTCTCGTCAAGCCTCACGTTGGTTAATTGAAGAAAGAACTTGAGCTGTGACCTCGAGATGTATTGAGCTCCAAAAGTGCGTAGAGCTGTACAGCTAACCCTTCTTCCCTTCTTCCCCACTCTACAATCAACCTAGAAACTGTGCAGAATTGTCTAGGCCCGGTTTACCTCCCAGGATTATGAAGTTTTAACCAGCAGCTCCCGTAGCCTGACTTTGTGATCCTCTGGAAAATTGCGCTCTTTTTTTTTTTTGCCAATGTGTCTTTCACCCCGCCTGGCCTTCCTCCCGGAAATTGCGAAATTATGTCTCCGAGCTGGGTTTTGCCCCACAGCTGTCACTACTATCTCGGTTCGTGAAAATATGTCTCTGAGTGATATATGCACAATTTCTCCTGGCAATGCTCGGAAGCCCTGCATCCCGACCTGTGCTCTGCTCCCGCAGTCTCAGTGCCTTGTCCCTCTCCCGGTCACCTGCACCGAAATGGTAAACAATGCATCATTGTAGACTAGGCGATTTTTGGATTTGATGTCGTCTAGTTATGAGTGATTGTAGGAACTTGTACATCGATGAAACATGGCATAACAACGAACGAGATGAAAAAGAGGCGCATGCTAGAAGACTTTCTCGTGGTCGAACAAACACATGGCGCACATCAAGCAAGCGAGCAAAAGGGACACATGCACATGCCCCAACAAGCAAGTCCAAGACCATCGAAGACCCCACAACGTTTGCCATGCGGAGGTGAAGACATGTTACAACAATAGCATATCATCACTTAGAAGCACAACATCTCCACACAGAAACCATAGTCAGCGAGTAGATGTCAGTAGTGTCATGTCGAGTTGTGTCATGAGTTGTCTCGGCCACATCACTACTATGGGCCATACTTGTTGTAATTAATGTAATGTAAAATGGAATTCCAAGAGACCCACATATGAAATCGAAGATTCATGTAAAGTCAAAAAGTCATAGGAAGTCAAACAGTCATGAGGCAAGTCGAAGAGTCACAAGGGTCAATTATACCCCCTTGGCTATATATACCCCTTCATTGTATGAGCAAAGGACTTTTTCACCTTGGCTCCTCACACATAGCCTCGAGAGTCTGTAGTATATTCTTTGAGGGGCACGCAGTGGCTCCAACCCCCCACTACTAGGGTTAATGATGTATGGTGTACGAATGTGTCTAGGAACTTTCGCTTAATTCAATAGCTATTTAATAAGCCAACACATTTTTCACACATGTATTGTATTCGTTTGTAAGTCTATTCCTTGGACGCTTGTAATACATGTTGATTTAACTTGTACTAAGATAGTTGAACTATTTCGGTTGCTTTAGTGCATACACTATTGGAAATGTGTTGTATCAATTGTTATTGTTGTCTCTCCCATATGGAATACTTTGCTGGACACTAGAGAGACTTATTCTTGTAAACTTTTTATAAAAACTGTCACACTCGTGGGGAATACTCTATTGGGTGTTGTACGTGATATTTGTTCACTTTTTGATTGTGACTTTCGCATCCATGTGGACTACTCCACCGGAAGTTGCACATATCCTGTTGTGTTGTGTTTCTCTACCTGAGTCGGGACTATTCCCCCTTGACTTGAGACTCACTCTCACCCTCTCCCTCTGCAGTGAAAGAAGTTAGACACAAGTTACTCTAAGCACTCACTAGGCACACGAACCTCGCTTTTTGAAGACTAAGTGAACCACTCTCATGTGCGGACAAGTAAGAGCTAAGGCATATATTTAAGATAATGGTAACTGGACCATCATAACGGATGGGAATCCTACACCAGACGGTGTGAGGTCTTGTTGGGACTTCATATTGGGGAGATCCCTTGAATGTTCGCGGGTCCAACACCGTCAATAGAATGATTTTGTTGTTGCAATTTTATCCATTAGCATACATTCAAAAAGCTATTATGGATTGGTAAAACTTTACACAAGATAAAGGTTAAAATGTGCAAAGCTATACTCAAGAATTTAGAAAAAGGGCTTTGATTTAGGTATAGATTTGTCCTCTCAAGATACTTTTCTCAAATACATTGGAGGATTACATAGTTACTTGAGACATACCATTCTCATGTTTAACCCTATAAAACTAGATGAAGTTTATGTATAGGCAACTCATTTAAAGGCAAGAGGGAAGAATGTTTCTAAAGAAACTAGTGAGAAGTCATCCAAGTACGAAGACAAAGGAAATGGGAAATTTAAAGGTAAGGATAAAAACAATGCTTAAGTTAAGAAAGAAGGAGAAAAGCTCACATGTAAACATTTTTCTAAAGAAGGCCATGATGAAGACCATTGTTGGAAACTTCAAGTTGAGATGAAACCCAAAAAGTTTGATAACAAGTGTTGGCATTATGATATAAATGTTGTCCTTGATGGAAACTCACTCACAGGTCAGTTTAGTTTTGATAAAAGGACCCTTACAATATAACAAGGATATTCAGAAGTAACATGGCAGTGGTACAAAAGAATAGGAAGATGGAACTAAAGTCTACTAATCACAATAAAGAAGTTGAAGGAAAAGGTTGAAGAAAAGCAATTTAAGAAGTATATGCAGGTCCACTTAGTCAAAATAGCGTATACATGCTGGTCCACAGAACAAAAAGGGTGTATATGTATACACGCACTCTCACAAGAGGAAAAGCTTGTACAGGTTGGAAAATCAAGAGTTGAGAATACCAGGGGTCAATACCATGGTATTAGCCCACAATATTGAGTAGAGTAACGACTATTTGATCCCGCCCAAGAATACCACGGGTCACTAAGTGGTTTTGGTATGAGGTATTGTGAAGGGCCAAAAACTATATAAGGAGGAGAAGTTCATAAGGCCAAGTGTGCAAGTGAATGGGTTTCTAAGGAATACTTCTATCTGAAGTATATTTTATGTTACAGGGGCTATGCTGGTGATTTGACTTGAAATATTTATGTGCACCTTGAATTCAATGTTGGATCAGTATCATGAGACCTGAAATGACTTATGATTGAATGATCTGATATCAGTTGGGCTAGATCTGATTATTTACACCTGTTTTATTCTTTAAATGTCGTGATTTGGGTTTGTCTGAAGTCTGGAATTGCAACAAAGTTATGAGCCAATATTTGTAGATCTGTACATTGGTTCGTCTCGGTAAAAGCGCGTGTACATGCAGGTTCTACTCTTCCAAGTAGCGTATACAAAAGAAAAGCCTTTTTCTTCAGATTTGACTGTTCTATTTGATCGGTTCTGTTGTTTTACTATTGTCTGTCAATGAAGTCTTCTTAGATCTGAATGCATAAGGAGTTTGGTATCTGATTGATTGATTGTATAAGTGAGAAGGGTGATCTATGCTACTGCCTGTGTAAAGCTCTGTAAATGGATAGTAGATGGTCAGCATACTGCTAGTTGGTACAAACTTGATTAAGAAATTTTATGTTTCAGTAGTTTTGGAGATATACGCAGGTTTAATTACAACAAGTAGCATATACACGCAGGCTAGGTTCAGTAAAGTAGCGTATACATTCAGATGCATAATTTTTGAGGTTGCAGTTGGATCTAAATGACGATGCAGGTTTTTGGGTTCAGCATAGTGTTCGGGTGACAGTGATATGATTGTTCAGATTAACTGATTGTTGGTTGATGCAATTTGAGTGTCAAAGTTTATGATGGGTCCAGTATGAAAATTTGATGAAACGAGGCGTTCAAGTGTATTGTTGTGTACCAGGAGCATCTAGCCATAAAATTTATGAAACGTGCTCCAAGGAGGAAGAGAGAGGGTCGTAGCCTTCTGTAGGCCAACGCCTAAGTACTAGTAATCACGTTGGCTAGTACAAGAGGTAGGGGGTTGCAGCTCCCTTCTAGTAGAAGCTGGAAAACGAGAGAAGGTTGTAGCCTTATGCAGTTGGGTGCTTACATACTGGTATGAGTCTGCACCAGTACAAGATTGTAAACAAATTTCCTTATTACTAAAAATAAGACAGAGACGACAACAACAGGTGGTTTCCACCCACATTAGATTCCACTTTAAATCTTGGTGTTCATGTGTGTTTCTTATGTGTGATGGTTTATTATGTTTTTACTGCTTTGTTTAATAAGTTACTAATGCACTGGTTAAAGATCAACACATGATAAACTGTCTAAATCACAAGTTTTCTTAGTGTACGTTGGTTTCTCTAATCATAGTTGCATGTACATGCTAGTTCACTTCACAAAAGTAGCGTATATAAATCTGTTTGAGAGAAAATAAAAATTATTGATAAGATAATATTGATTCACCCCCCCTCCCCTCTCAGTATTATTTCCAACGATTGGTATCAGAGCAGGTCCTTCTGAAGAAGCTTGATTGCTTGAAGGAAGATCTTTCATGATGAACAATCACGAAGGCATGGGATCCATCAGACCACCAATCTTCAATGGGAGCAATTTAGTATATTGGAAAATAAGAACCCGAGCCTATCTACAATCGCTTGGAGCAGATGTTTGGGAAATTGTAGAAGGAGGATATCGATTTCCAAGAGCAATTCCTACAGACTCTGCAGGTAAGAAATTATATGAAACCAATGCCGAAGTTGTCAATACATTATTGGGAAGTCTGTCAAAATCAGAATTTGTCAAAGTCACGTAGCTGAAGACAACCAAAGGAATATGGGACAAAAGCATTCAGAGCTACGAAGGATACTCCGAGGTAAAACGTGTGAAGCTTCAAACTCTCATAATTCAGTATGAAACTCTTTAGATGCACAGTGATGAGAGTGTTGCTAGTTACTTCTTAAGTATAGATGAGATTGTTATTTGTATGAAGAATCTGGGTGAAGAGATAAATGAAGTTACATTAGTGGAGAAAATTTTGAGATCTTTGTCTTCTAAATTTGAGTCAAAAGTGTCTGCCATAGAGGAAAAACAAGATCTTGAAACTATTGCAGTGACTCAACTCCATGGAATCCTAACTACCTTTGAAATGAGAAAAGGAGGTCCATCAGATATGAAAGAAGTTGCTTTTAATGCATCAACAAGGGGAAAAGAAAAGGAGGAGCACAGTGAATCAGGACACATTTCAGAAGAAGAGGATGAGGTAAATTTTGTCAAGAAGCTTTAACGGGGTTCTGGAAGATTCAGAGGTAAAGCTACCTTTCAAATGCTTTGCTTGTGGTAGAGTCGACCACTATGCTGCCAAATGTCCTCATAAAGATAAATATTTAAAGGGAAAGGAATATGCTAAATGCAATAGAAAACAGGTTGTGAATAAAAGGAGTTACTATATACATGAAGATAGTGATGGTTTATCTAATAGTGATGAAGATGAAATTGAACAAGATTATAGACTACTCATGGCCTATGACAATGATGATTTTTTGGATGCATTAGAAGAGGAAGATTTTCTTGAAGAAATCACTAAACTCAAAATTTTTTTACAAGAAAAGAATATGATTATAGATGCTTTGACACACCAACTTGCTAAAAGAGAAATACACAATGAAAATCTAGAATGTGAAATTGTGGGTCTAAGAAAAGATCTTCAAAAAACAATATCTCTTAATCTTATATTTGCTAAAGGATCAAAAACTTTAAATGAAATCATCAAAGTTCAGTGTTCTCCTCTGATAAAGACAGGTCTTGGATATACTGAAGAATCATCTCAATCACAGAAGCCATCAACCTCCACTAGAATCTATCTTGATGCAACAAAGACCAATGAACAGTATGTCAAGCATCAGCAAAGGCCTAAAATTACTCATAAGGTAAATCATACTCAATTTACTCCAACGATGAATATCAGTAGAATCCGCAACCAACAGGTAAATAATGACAAAAGATTCTACAATCACAAAAACTTCTTTAATCAGTAGTGTTTTTCATGCCATAACTTTGGGCACAAGGTTGCTCAATGTGTTACTTACAAAATCATCATGAATAGAGAAGCACAAAATTAAATGGATGTAACAGAAATCAAGAAAAGTTCCTATAATAACTTTTCTCCTCTTGAAAATGAAATAGAATGCTCGGTTTGTAACAACTTTGGTCATGAAGAATTTGAACGCATGAGCAAATTTCGGCCAATACTTCAAAAGGAGCAAACACCATTAAATCCCAAGATATGGAGAAGGAAGGAATATCAATCAGAAAGATGTGGTATAGCTTTGTATGCAGAAGGACAAGAAAATCAGTGGTACATCAACAGTGGATGCTCTAAACACATGACAGGTGATAAAGAGAAATTTCATTCATATAATGCTTTAGAAAAGGAAAAGAATATCTCATTTCAAATAACACTCCAACTGTCATTAAGGTAAAGGTTCTATTTTCTTGAAAGAAAAGCTTAAAGTAGGAAATGTCATGTAGGTAGATGGTTTAAAGCACAACCTGTTGAGTGTCAATCAAATGTGTGATCAAGGAAATGAAGTGGTGTTTCAATCAAACAGATGTGTCATTCGTGAGCTTGATACATGAAAAACCGTGATCAAAGGTACAAGAACTCCAAACAACTTATACATACTCAAAGGAGGACAACAACAATTCTATCTGAGCAAGTGAAAACTGGTTGTGGCATAGAAGATTGGAACGTCTAAGCTTTTCTCAAATAAGAAAAGCATGCAGGTTCAAGGCAGTTCGTGATCTTCCAGATATCAGTATCCTAGAAAATACCATATGCAAACCATGTCAAATCGTTAAGCAAACCAAAGTTCACTTCATCGAAAAGGAAGGATCAACAAGTAAGCCTCTTGAACTCATCCACCCTGATTTATGTGGACCAACAAGGAAGAAGTCTCCTCGAGTAGAAGAATACTTTATTTTTTTTATTGGTGATTTTTCCAGGATGTGTTGGATAGGTCTTCTAAAGCATAAAGATGAAGCATTTGAAAAGTTTAAAGCCTTCAAAGATTTAGTAGAAAATGAATTAGATCGAAAAATCAAATGTCTTAGATTTGATCGAAGGGGAGAATTCATATCAGATGAATTCTTTGACTTTTGTGAACAACATGGAAAAAAAAAGGAATTTTCCACCGCAAAAACTCCTCAGCAAAATGGTGTGGTAGAAATGATGAACAAAACAGTTCAACAAATGGCTCGGGCTATGCTAGATGAATCTGGAACTCCTGCAACTTTCTGGGGTGAAGCTGCATTTGCTACCGTGACTATTCTCAACAAAGCGAATGTTCGGGTAAATAGCAATCAAACTCCATATGAACTTTGGTATGGTAACCTTCCTGTTGTAAAACACTTCAGAGTTTTTGGAAGAAAATGTTTTATCAAAAGGACTAATGAAAAACTTGGTAAGTTTGAACCCAGAGCAGACAAAGGTATTCTTCTTGGTTATTCATCCAAAACATAGTTACCGATCAAACAAGAAAGTGAACTGGTACACGTTTTTTTGAGGTAGCAAAAAATCACCCGATTTTGAAAAGTGGCGATGCGATAATAACTTTTTTTAGCATATTTTTGGCACTTTGAATTTTCTTATGTATCAAGTTTGAACTTTTTTTTCGATGTTAGTGATTTTCATGATGATTTTGAAAAGTATTGATGCAGCATCAACCCCTTTTTTAGAGGGTTGATTTTTGACATTATTTATTTATTATTATTATTTATTTATTTTATTTTTTAATTTTATTTTTTTTTCGTAGCAACTATGAACACTTTAAAAATGTTAGTGATTTTCATCTTGATTTTGAAAATGGTTGATGTTGCATCAACCCTTTTTGTTTAGAGGGCTTATTTTTTACATTTTAAATTTCTAATGTATTAAGTGTGAATAATTTTTTTAAATGTTCATGATTTTCATGTTCATAATAAAACATAAAAAATTAAAAATTAAAAAAACATGACAAAAAACTCAATTAATAAAAATATATATAAACAAACTAAAATCTCCATAAAAATGTAAAAATAAAAAAAATTAAATGTAATATATATAATATATATATATATATAAATTAAAAAAAAAAAATTCAAAAAAAATAAAATTTTAAAGATTTTTTTTAATATTAATAATAAAAAAATACAACCACATATATATTATATATATATATATATATATTGAAAAAAAAATTAAATTAAAAAACTAAAAAAATTCATAAAAATTATAAAATTAAAAATTAAAAAATGAAAATCGCCCGATCGGGCTGGCTGAGCTGGCAAGGAGAGACATCATGAAACGACAACACATGAATCAGGCTGCAGCAGACGCAGATCACGGCATCATTGCCACTGGCAAGTGGAGCGGCCGACAGCATAGTGGAGAAGGTCAGCTGATAGTTGGAAGGGACGGAAGGACGGCGAAGGTATCAGTTCATAATGCTGCAAGCCTTGGGCTTACCCACCAGCATAAAACAGTAAATGATACCGGCATACAGAGGAGTTTTGAGAGCGAAGGGTGGCGACGAGAACAACGCCGTGAGAAGAGTATTCCCCCTCAAGCTTGGAGTTCAGGACGACGCTGCAGCCCGAACATATTCCGGAGGGAAGCGGGTGGAGATTATTGCAGTGGGCGAAGGAAGATGGAGGCGGAAGGAAGCGGGAGTGCGAGAAGGTGGATGCGTAGCAGTGGACAGGAAGAACAGAACAAGGTCGAAGCAGACAGGAAAGGAAAACGAAAGGTTGAGGACGAAGTGCAGCCGAGAATTTAGCTGTTTGAGATATCAGAAGGGGAGAGCGAGAAACCGGAGGATGACCAGAAGAATGCTGCGTGGAAAGGCCGGTGGAACTGTCACCCAGCAGCTAAAATCGACGAAGCAGAAGACGTCCCAGCTCAGTCTGCAGGTAGAGGCAGGGGAGGCTCCCGAGGAGGGAAGGGGCGCAGAGGCAGAGGCGGTCGTCGGCGGAAAGACCTGGCGGAAGGGAGAAGTCGAAGGGGGCGTCAATGTAGCCCCAGCCCAGAGGAGGAGCCTGAGCCCGCTGTGGGTGATGAGATGCGGCGAACAAGGCAAACAAATGGCAACAGAGTCAGAATAGCTGAGAAGGAGTATAGGGAGAAGTCCAATCCTAAGATCAGGAGAATTATGGAACACTGGGAAGAAGAAGCCATCCAGGCCCAATCGGAAGAAGAGATGGAGGACTGGATTACCCTCATGCCTGACCCTGGTCATACCAGAGGCAGAATGACCCTTTACAAGCAGTCTCTTCACTTATACTGGGTCATGAAAAGGCTCATGGCAAAAGCCTTAGAACAGGTAGCCATGGAAATGGTTGAGATGGCCCAGAGCATCCCAAATTTGAAAAAAGAATTAAAGAACATAGTCATAACCCTGCTTATGCAAGATAAAAGACTAGAGGACCTGC
Organism: Pinus taeda; assembly: GCA_000404065.3. Taxonomy (NCBI): domain Eukaryota; kingdom Viridiplantae; phylum Streptophyta; class Pinopsida; order Pinales; family Pinaceae; genus Pinus; species Pinus taeda. The sequence continues at coordinate 53,093 of APFE030126282.1, forward strand.
AACAACAGCTGGAGGCAAGCGGAGTGCTGGTGAAGAAGGAGAAAGCTCAGCAAGCTGATCCAGAAAAACAATGAACAAAGGCATGTTTTGTTTTGGATATAGGATCTGTTTCTTTTTGCTTTACTTTAGGCATGCAAAACTTTGATGATTTTATAAACATGAAGCAGTATATAGCTAGTAATAGGGGGATAGACAAAGGGTATAAAGTAAGGAAAGAACAGTTTAAAACATTCTATTTTTGGGCTGCTGTAAAGAATTATCGGTGGTTAAAAAACCCGGTTTCCCTTCGGGGCGGGGTGAGACCACCCTGACTATGTAATGTTTCTTTTATGTGAATAGAAAACGGAACCACCCAGCTTACAAAAAAAAAAAAATAAAAAATGAAAGGAAAAAAATTGCAAAAATTAAAATATGTAAATTAAAAATATAATTAAAAAAATAAAATATTTAAATTAAAAGACAAATCGAAACCAAACAATTAAAAATATTTTAAAAAAAAATAAAAAACAAAAGCTATAAAAAAAAAATTCGTGCACCCCCAGGCGGGGTTAGCCGAGGGCGCGGATGTCGCTGTCAACCTCGACCGTGGGGTGGCTGGGCAGTTTCGGGGGTGCACAAATTTATTTATTTATTCATCCAAAATAACAACTTTTTATTATTAAAAAAATGTTAATTTAATTTTTTATTCAAGTTTTTTTTTTTTGTCCTTTTTTTTATAGTTAATTTTTGTCATGTTTTAAAATTTATTTTTATTCTTTTTGTTTATTTCTTGTTATTATTTTATATATATATATATATTATATATATATATATATATATATTATATATGATATTTGAATTTTTGGTGTTCTTGTATTATTGTTTATGTTTTTTTTTTTTTACTGTTTTTAATTTTTTATAACATTTTGATTAACAAAAAAAAACAAAGAAACAACAACTTTTATATTATTTTGTGTTTTTGTTTTTGTTTGGTTTTTTTTTCAATATTTATTTATTTATTTATTATATTTTTTTTATTTTTTATTTTTTTTTTTTTTTTGCTTTCTTTTTATTAGTTTTTTTTTGTGTTTTTTTCTTTTAAACAATATTAAAAAAAAAAAAAAAAAAACTTTTGTATTATTTTTGTGTGTGTGTGTGTTTTTTATTGTTTTTAGTTTTTTTTTTTCAATATTTTGAATTTTGTGTTTTCTTTTGTATTTTTTATTTTTATTTCTTTAAACATTTTTTATTTTTTTATTTTTTATTTTTTTAGAGTTTGTGTCGATGCGCGTCTAATAACCCGATCCCATTATGGGCAATTTGAGAGTTGATTTTAAAATTTTCGTTATAATTCCACAATGTATCAATTTCATAGTTGGTCTTTAAGTTTTCATTACAACCGGTCGAGTTCACTATACCATGTCAATTTGATGGTTGATTTATAAATTTTTGTTGCAATGTATCGAGTGGTCTTAGGCTAAGATTTTAAAATTGCTATATATTTTGCATTTAAAATATAAATTACTCTTGAGTGTTCATTTTTGTCATAATTTTTTTCATAATGTCATGCTTGAAATGTTTGGAAAACTTTAGATTTTTTTGTAGTCATAATCTTTGGTTTTAATTGCATGGTTGAAAAATTGTCAAGATTTTAATGTTTTTCTAAGTCACGATATTTTATCTTTAATGCTATGGTCGAAAACAATTGCAATTTCAAGGTTTTTTAGAGTCAAGATATTTTATCTTTAAGAACATGGATGGAAATAGTTGGAATTATCAGGATTCGAGACATGATATTTTGTCTTTAACATCATGTCCAAAAATTGTTGAAATTTTACAGTTTTTCAAAGTCCGAATATTTTCTCTTTAACTCCGTTGCTAAAAAATGTCAAAATTATAACCCGATTTTTTTTTGTTATTCCATAATAAACAAATTTTTTTGGGTGTTTTTTTCATCCATTTAAAAAAACTGTTTTTACTTCCATTTAAAAAAATGTTGAAAATTTACCCTAAAAAAAAACATCGTTCTAGAATAAACAATTTTCATTTTTGGGTTGTTTTTTGATGTTTTTTTTTTGGGTTTTTGGGTCGAGTACCCATGTTGAGGTCATAGTTCCCGTTTCATCCGTAACTATGTTCCAAAAGTAAAGAATAGAAATGTTATAATAAAAGACTTCGGAAAATTATTGAAAGCATTGATGTTGTAGTTGATAAAGCATGCAGAAATTTGGAACAGATAAAATCAATAGAGGAACATAACAATGAGGAAGATGGGGAATACTTTCCCGCATCAAATCAAAATGATATTGAAGAAGAAACCAATGAAGTACCAGAAAAAGATACAACAGACAGGGAAAAGACTTCAGCGAGGTATGTTCAGAAAAATCATCCAGAATCTCAAATTCTAGGAGAAAAAGGGCCTAGAGTACAACAAGAAGAACTCTTACAGGGACCTCAAGTTATCTAACATTACTATCCTCCACAGAACCTCAGAATGTAAATGAAGCATGCAAACATGAATGTTGGGTCAAGGCCATGGATGAAGAATTAGACCAAATTGAAAAGAATGATACTTGGGAATTAGTTCCTAGACCTCATGATAAAAATGTTATAGGAACAAAATGGATATTTAAGAATAAGCTGAATAAAAATGGAGAAGTTATTAGAAACAAGGCAAGACTTGTTTGTAAAGGGTATGCTCAACAAGAAGGTATAGATTTTGAAGAAACCTTTGCACCTGTTGCCAGACTTGAAACTATAAGGATGTTTCTTGCCCTTTCTAGTTTTCAAAAATTCAAAGTATATCAAATGGATTTAAAATCAACTTTCCTTAATGGAGATTTAGAAGAAGAAGTTTATATTGAACAACTAGAAGGATTCATTCTTGGAAATGATGCAAAACTCATATGTAAGCTCAAAATGGCTCTCTATGGTCTGAAGCAGGGTCCAAGGGCTTGGTATTACCGCCTTGACAAATATCTACAACAACAAGGTTTCACAGAAGTGTCTGCATATAGCAATTTATAGACAAAGATTAAAAATGATAAACTGTTAATTATTGTTGTTTATGTTGTTGATATCATCTTTAGTAGAAATGAAGAATCCATGAGTCAGAAGTTTGCTTCAGTAATGCAGCAAGAATTTGAAATGTCCTTACTTGGTGAACTTACTTATTTTCTTGGTCTACAAGTACAACAAACAAAAGATGGTATCTTTCTTTCACAAACCAAATATATCAAGCAGATCTTGAAGAAGTACGGGATGAAAGATTCTAAACCAGTATGTACTCCAATGGTAATAGGATGCAGTTTCAGCTCTAATGATGAATCACCAGCAGTAAATCAACCAACTTACAGATCTATGATTGGAAGTCTGCTTTATCTAATAGGTACCAGACCTGACATCATGCATGCAGTCAGAATTGTTGGAAGGTTCCAAGAAAATCCAAAGGAATCACATCTCCATGCAGTCAAAAGAATCTTCAAATATCTTAAAGGAACTAAGGACTTTGGACTATGGTATCCTAAAGATATAGACATTACTCTTCATGCATATATATATGCAGATTGAGTAGGAAGTGTTGATGATCGAAAGAGGACTAGTGGAAGTGAATTCTATATGGGTTCTCGGTTAGTGTCTTGGTTCAACAAGAAACAAAGTTCGATTGTGTTATGTACAACTGAAGCAGAATATGTGGTTGCTGCATCTTGCTGCACACAACTACTTTGGATGATGCAAACTTTGCAAGACATTCATATCACATGTACTCCACCCATCTCCATTCCATGTGATAATACAAGTGCCATCAGTATTTCAAAAAATCCAGTTATGCACTCCAAGACCAAGCACATACCCATCAAGTACCATTTTCTACGAGAACAAGTACTTGAACAAAAGGTTTAATTAAAGTATGTTCCCTCCAAAGAACAAGTTGTTGATATATTCACCAAACCGCTTCCGAGAGAAACATTTGAATATCTCAGAAAAAAGTCGGGAGTAGTTCCTTCATCTTCCTGCTGTTAAATCCAGTTTTTCAGAGGAAGGTTATTATATGCGGGATTCATGTAGTCGTGTATACACACGGGTTTCTGTGGCTGAAGGAGCGTATATGTTTTCCAAAAAAAAAACAGTGGTTCAGACTTTGATATGGGTGCTTTGTCTTATATTGATGTTCCTATCCCACGATATCCTTTGTTCATTGATTCTTTATTTGTTTGACAAAAATGCCTTGATGAATGACTTGTTGACAATGCACAGGTAGCACAGGTTCATGGGGAGCATTCGCCTTCACACACATTCTACATTGTTGCCATTATGGTTGCTGATTTCAGCTATGGTTTCATATATTTATATCATTTGGTGCATAAGTCATGTAAAGATCTAGGGGGTGACATGATTTCTTTTGTCATAGCCTAAGTACTATTGGACATAAAATGTAATGTGTTTCCCCACTATGCTTGGGATGTAATATTTGTTGTATTTATGTCATGTATAAACATGTGGTGTATCCCCACTTGGTTGGGTGATTGATGTATGTATGAGTCTTTGGTCATAAAGAGGTCATACTCGCTCAGTTGAGTTATAAAGTCATGTTATTCTTTTAAATCATATCTCTACATACTCAACATGTACTCAGGGGGAGCGGGACATCATCATGCATATCAAAGGAAGAGAGTAGCTTGGTCCGCCCTTTTGCCCTTGATGTAAAAATGGAGAGTATTTTGGTGTTGTGTTGCATGGTATCTCTCACAATTTCTACAGCTTGTAGTAATCAACATCATCATGGTTACCATCAAGTCCAAAGGGGGAGATTGTTGGCATTATGATACAAGTGTTGTCCTTGATGGAAACTCACTCACAGGTCATTTTAGTTTTGATAAAAGGTAACTCACAGTATAACAGGTATATTTAGAAGTAACAGGGTAGTGGTATAGAAGAACAGGAAGATGGAACTAAGGTCTACTAATCATAATAAAGAAGTTGAAGGAAAAGGTTGAAGAAAAGTAATTTTAAGAAGTATACGCAGGTCCACTTAGTCAAAATAGCATATACACGCTGGTCCACAGAACAAAAAAGGTGTATACGTATACACACACTCTCACAAGAGGAAAAGCTTGTACATGTTGGAAAATCAAGAGTAGAGAATACCAGGGGTCAATACCATGGTATTAGCCCACAATATTGAGCGGAGTAACGACTATTTGATCCCACCCAAGAATACCATGGTTCACTAAGTGGTTTTGGTCTGAGGTATTGTGAAGGGCCAAGAACTATATAAGGAGGAGAAGATCATAAGGCCAAGTGTGCAAGTGAGTGGGTTTCTAAGGAATACTTCTATTTGAAGTATATTTTATGTTGCAGGGGCTATGCTGGTGATTTGATCTGAAATATTTATGTGCACCTTGAATTCAATGTTGGATCAGGATCATGAGACTTGAAATGACTTATCATTGAATGATTTGATATCGGTTGGGCTAGATCCGATTATGTACACTTGTTTTATTCTTTAAATGTCATAATCTGGGTTTGTCTGAAGTCTGGAATTGCAGCAAAGTTATGAGCCAATATTTGCATATTTGTACGCTAGTTCGTCTCGGTAAAAGCGCGTGTACATGCAAGTTCTACTCTTGCAAGTAGCATATACAAAAGAAAAGCTTTTTTCTTCAGATTTGACTAATCTATTTGCTCAGTTCTATTGTTTTACAGTTGCCTGCCAATGAAGTCTTCTCAGATCTAAATGTAAAACTGAATGCACAAGGAGTTTGGTATCTGATTGATTGATTGTATAGGCGAGAAGGCTGATCTCTGCTACTGCCTGTGTAAATCTCTGTAAATAGATAGTAGATGGTCAATGTACTGCTAGTTAGTAGAGACTTGATTCAGAAATTTTATGTTTCAGTAGTTTTGGAGGTATACGCAGGTTTGATTACAGGAAGTAGCATATACATGCAGGTTGGGTTCAGTAAAGTAGCATATACATTCAGATGCATGATTTTTGAGGTTGCAATTGGTTCTGAATGATGATGCAGGTTTCTAGGTTCAGCATAGTGTTCTGGTAAGAGTGATATGATTGTCATATTAACTAATTGTTGGTTGATGCAGTTTGAGTGTCAAAGTTTCTGATGGGTCTAGTATGAAAATTTGATGAAACGAGGCCTTCAAGAGCATCCAGTCTGAAAAATTATGAAACGTGGTCCCTGGAGGAAGAGAGAAGGTCGTAGCCTTCTGTAGGCCGGTGCCTACGTACTAGTAATCACATTGGCTAGTACAAGAGGTAGGGGCTGCAACGCCCTTCCAGTAGAAGCTGGAAAATGAGAGAAGGTTGTAGCCTTCTGCAGGTGGGTACCTACGTACTGGTATGAGTCTACACTAGTACAAGATTGTAAACATATTTTCTTATTATTAATAGAAGACAGAGGTGACAGTCGCAGGTGGTTTTCACCCACATTTGGGTTTCCACCTTAAATCTTGGTGTTCATGTGTGTTACTTATGTGTGATGGTTTATTCTATTTTTACTGCTATGTTTAATAAATTACTGATGCACTGGTTAAAGATCAACACATGATAAATTGTCTAAATTACAAATTTTTTGAGTGTACGCTGGTTTCTTTAATGATAGTTGCATGTACATGCTAATTCACTTCACATAAGTAGCGTATATAAATATGTTTGAGAAAAGAAAAATTATTGATTAGATAATATTGATTCACCCCCCTGCCCTAGTATTATTTCCAACAACAAGGAGAAAGAAAAGATTGTTGCAACTACACAATAAGATATAGGATCTGATTTTGAAGATGAAATAAAAATCATAGCCATGGGATTTAAAGGTAAGGATTCAATTTCAAGTACTAGTTCTTCTAGCAAACCCATTGAAACTCAAAATGAAAGAGAAAGAATATAGTTGTTCCATATTAGAATCATCGTAAAACATAACAAGGTAGATACTTTGTTTGATAGTGGTTCACAAGCAAATCTCATTTCAGAAAACATTATCAAGAAACTAAATTTGGAAACCATTCCTCATCCTAAACCTTATCCTTTGGGTTGGGTATGTGACAATGCCAAGTTGCAAGTTATAAGAAAATGCATACTTAGATTTGCCATCATTGCATATTTTATTGATGAGGTAGAACTGATGCAGTACCACTTGACATTTGTGGGATTGTTTTGGGAAGCCCATACTTATATGTTCGGAAATCCACCTTTCATCGCCATGAGAACAAGTATCACTTGTTTAAAGATGGGATTGAGTACATTGTTAGAGCACATAGCAAGAAGTTGAATTTATCTCTTGTGAATGCTAGACAAATGAAGAGGTTTGTAAATGCTAGTCATAATTTTACATTGTTGATGATTAAACATAAAGATGCTAATGAATATGAAGTCTTTCAAGGATATGAATCAAGATTATAAAAATAAATTTTCGGTATTTATCACATCAAGAAATATTTTTCGATGTGTTTCGAACCAAGCAATGTGGTTTATCGTCAGGGCGGGATGAAGAATCAAATCAAGGCAGCGGGTTAAATAGATAGACTGAACATTCTAACGGTTATAAAAATGACTACATGGAAACGATTACAATAGACTGGGTCAAAAAATAGAACAGAAGATAACCCTATCTTTTGATCATACTCATGAGGTAGAGTATTGATACCAATTATCTACAACCATGTGATGACATGACCTAACTTAAAAAAACATATGCATACCTCTTGTGTTGTTTTGGTCGTTTAGACTTCCTTTCCTTGATTGAGAGTATTTCAACCATGTCGACATGCTACATTCCTTTGTTATCATACCATTGTTCTTCCAAATAGTGAATCCCATTTAAGGTGGTATTCTTGGCGAGACACTTGTTTCTTCCAAGAGATGAACCTTTTAATGAAGATTCCAATGGAGGATCTTGATTATCCTCGTCTTGCAAATGCTCCTTTCCAATGATCTATGATGAGATATGTACGATATGACTTATTTCTACTCATAAGTACCACTTATGCTTCTAATGAGGTTACCGTGAGCTACTTCCTTCCTACCATAGACTTCTGCTTCAATTATCTGTCAAGATTCTTATGAAGATCTCATCAACTCTTGCTTCAATTGCATGTTATTATGATGCCATCTCCTAATCTATCATGTGTCTCAGGCTTCCTACTATGATAACTTTATCTTGCAAGAATTGAAAAGAACTAGGTGGAGAAGACTTTTCTAAATCATAGTAGAGATCTTTTACTTCTTCTTTCTTGGATTTTTTCTTTTCAACTTCTTCCACTTCTTTGGTGACATGGGCTTCTTTTCTTACTCTTTTGTTGTTGTCCTTCTTGAGTCTCTGACAATCTTTCTTGAAGAGCCCATATTCTTGACAACCATAGAATTGAACCTTGGCCATATTATTCTTCTTTCTCTGAGGACTAAACTTACCAAACTTCCCTTTTCTCTTCGCCATGGCAGCATTTGCTTGAGTTTGCTCATTTGATCATACATCACTTTTTACCTTCAACCTAGTTTACTTGAATTTTACACAATGACCAGAGTTCACTGAATTAGGTGGTTTCCTTCTTTCCAAAAATGCTTGATATGAAGTTATCCCATCCATCACGTAGTGTATTTAGTACCACGATGGTCATTTCTAATGATTCCCCCCAACTCTTGCAGTTGGTCTCGTATTTATGAAACCCTCGGGAACTATGAGGCTATTCCTTCTTCCTTTTATATCATCATCTTATAGAGCATGGTTCTCAATGATATTACTTCTCCTGTAGTACTTACATATAATAATTCCACCAGTTTGTCATAGATGTCTTTTGAATTTTCCAATTTTTGTACACAAGGATTCTTTGAGCCCTTATTTCGCTTTTCATGTATTCAACCAAAGCTTTAACTTCTTTCTTTGGAGGTTTAAAGACAAAACCATTAACATGCTCAATGACTTCATTTTCTATAAGGATCAAATATATCCTCTTCTTCCATGCAATAAAGTTTGACGACCCAACCAATTTGTTGCTCTCCTTGCAAAATGAAGTCATTTTGATAGATTCAAATATGGATATAAAGATACCTACTTGTCAAGTGAAGATTCTCCTTGATGTTAATATCTTCAACATGATGCCTTCTTGATTTTGATAATTATAGAATATGTCTTCCTTCAAAAGTGATCCTTCAACGAGAGGGAGATCACCTTGATTCCTTGATGATGATGATTACGCTTCTTCCTGCTTCTCTAAAATGTAGAGACTTTTATATGCTTCAATGTGTAGTTCTTCTATGGATGAGCTAAGGTTTTGAGGGATTCTTAGTTCCTTCCAGTTACACTTATCAAAATTACAACTTCATATTTCGACCCTTCTTTAGATTTTTGGCTTGTTGTTGCAGGACTGCAATTTCGACTTCTTCCCTCATAAACCCTAGTTCATACATGTGACTAGAATATGGATGGATTTGTCTCCTTTCTCCTTCGATTGATATGGAATATTCTTCTTATTAATTCGACTTGCAAGGGAGACTTATTTTGCCCCAAAACTTAGACTCTCTTGGAGTAGCTTATGTGGAGGATATAGCCCAAAAATTGATCTAATATGCTTCGCTTATCCTTATTCTTTATTCGTTAGGTACTAGGCTTTTTTTACTATCTTGATAAGACTTCTTGATGCTTTTCTAGTGCTTCGGCCCTTGAGTGTCCTTTAAGCTGCCTTTCCTTGTCTGGTCACCTTAGCTCTGATACCTGTTGAGAAATCTAGCAGCAGTTAGTGTAGAGGATTTATCTTAACTTGATAATTGCTTGTGATATATTTTTACTTTACTTGACTAGTCTCTTCCTTCATTTGATTATTATTAGTGTTATTTATCATCAAACAATAAAATCAATGAGACAATAGGACATAATATGTATGTGATCAACCAGGGCCAAAACCTCTCCGACTGAGAGGAAAACCCACAAGAATTCTTCTCTTCTTATATAAATTCAATTGAAAAATTCCAAGGCCTATGACCCTTGACCAAGACCCTCCAAGACCAAGGCAAACCTTTCTTCCAACAACTTCTGCATTTTTGACTTAGCTAGTAGATTCTTCTGGAACTTCGATCTTCCTAGCAAATTCCTCTGCAACTTTGACTTGCCCAACAAACTCTTCTGCAACTTTGACCTGCCCAAAAAATTCTTCTGCAACCTCGACCCGCCCAACAAATTCTTTTGTCTAGCAAATTATTCTACCAAACAAATTCTTCTGCCTAACAAATGTAGAAACCCTAATATGAGAGTGTGAGAGAGAGAGAGAGAGAGAGAAGCTCAAAAACTTCGATTGAGTTATTCTCCTTCCTTTTTGTCCTTTTCCAGCTTATATCTTGAAAAGATCAAACTTGCTCAATCGAGTCTCCAAATGAGGTTGAGTTCCTTCTTATTTATAGGCTTGATATGGGTACAAATTGCTATCTTTAGGCCGACTTGTCTCTTCATGTATGCTGACTTGATATTTGCACCATGACAAGGTCTTAGAGTGTCTTTTGACTCTATTTTGACTTAAATAATTTTTCTTTACAATATGTAACATGCCCAAATGGGTCTTCAATACATGACAATGAATTAATTGACTTTATGACAAACCTAGAAGCACTCAATGGTTGCTTGACCTAAAAATAAATTTCCCTTGAGCATGAAACCCATGCCTAAATAATATCAATAATAATTTTTTTCTATTTTCATTAAATACATAAAATCATGATTACATATGTCATTATGAATATCGAACCTAGTTACGTATTTCAACGAACTAAACCCGCTCAAAGTACGCTTCTCAAAGTTCTGCTTCTCAAGTCGTGTCTGGTAAGTCTCTTGGAATTCTCAAATCAGAAGTTATTGTTGTAAATTTAAATATTAACACTATTTGCCCCCCTTTCTCTTAATGTTTGAAATCTTTAATTATAATGTCCATAATTGTTTGGTTTATTTCGATGCATCCGCAAGTGTAATGCCTTTATCTGTTGCTAAGAAAATTAATGCCAAATGGGATAAAATCGATGCATAATTCATACAATTGGATAGATCATTGGTTTAGACTATTGGTGAACTCAACAATGTTATCATTCATTTGTCATCAGATAATAGAATACACCAATGCATTAACATTGTTATTGTGGAAATTCCCGAAGGCTATGGTTTAATTTTGAGTACAGATTGGTCTAGTAAGCTACAAGGGTATTTATTAATAGACTGGACACATTTATGGTTTCCGTATAAGGGAAAAATAACCAAATTCGAGTAGAAAGTGATCCTTATACGAAGTACACTGTGACACCGCTTGAAGGACATAATAAGCTAGTTGGTTTTGCAGATGTTATTTTTGGAAATTGTTTCTTAGAGGTTGATCATGTGTGTTATCAAGCACAACCATTACTCATCCCATCAGATACACAATTGGAGCTCCTTCCTTGTAGTCCAACTGGAGCAAATGAATATTGTAAGATATATGTACATAGTAGTAGTATAAGAACTGGCTTAGTAGCCATTTTGTGGACTTTGTATTTCGATGGTTCTAAAAATTAGGATGGCTTCGGAGCTAGTTGTGTCCTCATAGACCCACATAACAAAATCTATAGTTTATCATTCCACTTGGAGTTCGAATGCACGAATAACACTGCTAATTATGAAGCACTCGTTTTGGGAATAAAGAAAGCCATAAACCTCAAGGTAGACATGCTAAAGGTAATTGGTGATTCATAGGTTGTCACCCCTCAAGTACGGAATACTATCCACTATGTTTCACCAAGTTTGAAAAATTACCAGCAAGAGGTATAACAACTTATTTCTCATTTTAAAGCATTTAAAGTTATTTAAGTTCCTAGAGTTTGTAACATTTCTGCAGATACATTAGCCAATGCAACTGCTAGGATGTATCCTTTAAGAGATGGTTTTTCTATAAAGATTATTTATAATACATTTATGCTTGATAATGTAAATAACTTTCATCTTTCAATGACAACCAACATAGATTGCATTTTATGGCCAATCCAGACGTGTTGAAAGATGTAGCCATTGAAGAAGATGAGCACGATAAGGCTTTGCATGAAGCACCTGAAGCACCAAAGGAGAACATCATACCTAAAGGTTGGTGTCTCTAAAAAACATCTATGACCTACAAAATTGTTTCATAGGATCAATTTACACTAAGACTCAGGGCTCAAAGTTATCATATGAATAAGTCAACTTAGGAACCAAAGACGATCTGAAGTATGTGAACCTCGATACATATTATTCTCCACAACAATGATATGAATTTATTCATATTTTCAAATAGTACCTTGATGTGTTTGCATGGACATATGGTGATTTAAAGATATATGATACATGTATTATACAACAATGCATCCCTATTAAAGAATCGGTGAATCCATTTCAACAAAAGATTAGAAAGGTTCATCCAAAGCTTGAGTCCCTGATCCAAAAGGAGTTAAGGAAGTTGTTGGATGTCGAGATCATCTTCAAAGTAAGACATTCTACTTGGGTTTCCAACTTGGTCCTGTTGTGCCTTGCAAAACAACCCCCCCATTTCATAAATAGTTTTTTCTAAAAGCATTAGAATATGGAATGGGTCCCTCTTAGAAAATAAAATTGATATCAAAGCTTTATTTCATTTAAAGAGAAAACATAAGGCGCAAATCAAGTTTTGGCGATAAAGCCATCGGCGATATCGGCAATCGGCAATCGGCGAAACCCTTATGCGTCCTTAAAGCACCACATGGTAAATCCCCGATGCGATAAAGCCATCGGCGATATCCGCAATCGGCAATCGGCGAAACCCTTATGCGTCCTTAAAGCATCACATGGTAAATCCCCGATGCGATAAAGCCATCGGCGATATCGGCAATCGGCAATCGGCGAAACCCTTATGCGTCCTTAAAGCATCACATGGTAAATCCCCGATGCGATAAAGCCATCGGCGATATCGCAATCGGCCCCACTCCCTTTTTAAACACATATGCGCTATGCTCCTCGCCGATGCGATATCGCAATCGGCAATCGGCAATCCTCTTGTACCATTTTTAACGCTCATATGGTTTTCTGCCGATGCGATATCGCAATCGGCGATAAGCGATATCTAAACCCATTGTTGAAGCCATTCGCGCCCCTCTTTCCTTGCAATGCGGTAAAGCACATTTTTTGATGAAAAGCCAGTTAAGTGATTGGAAGGCCAATTTATTGGTAATTAAGGCATAATCACTCATACCCGGCCGCCCATACGTCCTCTACTCGATTTAAGAGATTTACGAATCAAATTCGGAGTAATGGGCATTTATAAAGGTGGCAGACTCTATACGGTTACATAATGAATCCCTGCCTTAAGATTTGCCTAAAGATTGTCTCCGCGCCGTTCAATAAAAGCCAAATATATCAACGTTAATCTTTTACATTCGAATATCATCTCTGAGTCTCTCTATTATCTCTGTGTTACGCCAGATCTTATTCTCTGTTGCAGGATAAATTTCTACTAGAGAACTCAAAACATGATGGGAAAAAAGTCCAAGAAGGCCGCCAATGTTCCAAACACACCAGCCACAGGACAATCAACGCCAAGTAGTAAGAAAGGTTTAATATCCGACACTACATGCGCAGGCCTAGCAAAGACCACTTGGCAAGGGACTTACGACTTAATAGAAGCCGAAAAACTAGCACAAGCAGTAGACGAAGCTACTGCGGATTCATCTGATAAGTCAGAAAACAGTATTAAAGATTTGGCGGACTCGTTCCTTCACAGAATTGCAGCTAGAGAACAAATGCTCCCTTATACTGACGTGGTGAAATGGGCGATTGAAGAAATCCCCTTCACTGATAGAACTTTCGTCACAAAGGATGGGAGAGTTTTTGGGTCATTCAAGCCTGAAGATCTGAGACAAATGTACCATTTGCCGACGCCAGAACAAGTATATAATAGCGCCTTTCTGAAAAAATTTGCAAGTGAACACGCGATCGAATCTGAGCCTATTAAGGAGTGGAGGGGGAACCCAGCTAAACACAAACATGAATCCTCCGGTAAGTACTCAGTCGACTCTCTGTGTTCTCCTTACTGTTATGCCGGCATAATGATGTGTAGATTGTGGGGTTTACATGATTCCGCCGTTTTCACCATTGAAATGGTTCCTCTCATGGAAGCGGCAGTAAACAGTGTTATTATGGATTGGGCCACTATTCTATCAGATAAACTAGCAACAACTGTTATCAATTTTAGGAATAATTCTAGAGTCAGTGAAAGAATAATTCCTCATTTTTACTACAGTGCATATATCTTGGACACTCTGTGTTTTAATTCTGAATTCCCCATTCTTGGTTGGAGGTGGACCGTGCAGGACCCCTCGCCCATCCACATTTATCATCGTAAAATGTGGAAACCCTCTTATAAAAACCATATGTACCAAATTTGCAATGGTTTCATGGTCCCTGTATATTACGCAATTTTTGACAAACCTATCCCCAAGATTTCCTACCTTGCTTCTTTTGATTTGCCTGCGGTAGGTAGTTGGTTTGGAGAAGAGCATTTCACTTACATTAGGGTTTTCGGAAGCCAAGCAAACCCTCATGTCCTTCCTTTATATGTCCCCGATAAACTGTTAGCAAGAGAGATTGCTTACCAAATAACAGCAGAAAGCACCACTCAGACCCTTAGAAAGGAGAAGAAAAGGGGTTGGCCTACCTTCCCCTTTAGATGTGGGGTTTTCACACTGAATGATCTAAAGCATGCAGAGAAAGAAGCTTCAAAGATCCGAGTCCTAAATTTTGCTACCCTGCCCAATAGGCTATATGATCCAAAGAAAACAACGTATGCTGCTTTGGACCATGCTAAGTTAGCAACATTTAATCACAAAGACGATATGTTTGATGACATGTTCAAATCGGCCGAATCAATATTTCAGGTCATACAACTTGCCAAGAGGCAATATAATGATGAAGGATTAATCGAGTTTAATAAACTCAGAGAACAGAGGTTGCAAACTCTGCCTTTGGATTTGTTAATAACTGACCAAGCAGCATCATCAAGTGGCCCTAGCAAACAACAAACTAAGAAGCCTCCTGCTACAATTCAGACCAATAATAAAGAGCAGGAAGAACAACAAAGGAAGCAGCAAGAAGAGAAGATGAAACGGGATCAACAAGAACGCTTGAAGAAAGAGAAGGACGATAAAAAGCGCCAAGAGCAGGCAGAAAAGAAGCAAAAGGAGAAAGAAAAAGAACAGGCAGAGAAGAAAAAGGCAGAGAAGGAAAAAGAGCAGGCAGAGAGGAAACAGACAGAAAAACAACGAGAAGCACAGGAGCAGAGAGAAAAAGAAAAGCAAGAACAAATCCTTAAAGAATCCCAGTCTAAAAGCACCACCGATATCAATAAGAGTGTTGTCACAAATCCTCAATTGCAAAAAGAATGGCAACATTTCACCACCATTATCGGCGGAAATAAAGACTCACAGGGGACGGATACTCCCAAAAGCAGCACTGAACAAGGTAAAACCTTATCTCAGAGTTTAAGCATAACCAGCGCTACACCAAAGTCAAAAGAGGTGGAGATTATTCCGAAAAGCCCTAGTGAACAAATTATGCTACAGGTAGAAGATATTCCCCCCCTGAGTGTCTTCTACAGCCCAAAATATAAGGCCGTAGTAAAACGATCGAGGAAGAGACAAAGCCCTGATCAACCTTCTATCTTTCCCGAGTCAACCATTATGGGCAATGTAGTATGGAAGCAGAAACAAGACCCCTCCGATGATCTAACCAAACTCTCACAGTATGCTGGAGCTTATTCAACTGCTACTATAGACAAAGCATCCGAGGTAAGTCTTCTGCTTAAAACAAGGGAGCAAGAAATTTCCGCTTTACAAGAAGAGTTGGCAGCAGTGAAACAAAAGGTGATACAAACCGAGGCACAGTTAGAGCAACAACAACAAATGAATGAACAATTGACAAAACAATGGGAAGAGGAAAAACAGAGCATCAATCAGTCAGCAGTCCACAGACAAAATGAGTTGCAAAAGGCTCTAGAACAATTAAAGGAAGCAAATGAGCAATTATTGAAAAATAAGGATGAACAGATCGCCCAGATTACAGCACAATTGGATAACTTCAGAGGAAATTCACAGGTAACAGAATTCAGAAAAGAAGCGACAATAGTTAACAATGTGCTTATATCGCAAGTCAAGATATTGGCTCAATACCTTGCTCAAGCAGAACCACTTTGTGAATTAGCCACAATTGTAAGCGATCGAGTAGAAAAGGCAAGAGATGAGTTGAATCAAGCCGATGAAATTATCACAGCGCACCTTGAATGAAAAGATTCAAAGGAAGGAAAAAGTTCTAATTTGCCGAAAATACTTGAAGTCCATAAAAACATACTATTCACAGAATGGCATACACAGGTAATGAAAGCAGAAAGGGCAGCCTCAAGGAGCACATTGACTTCCAACAATCTGATTGATCTGGTTAATGATACGCTTTACCTATCAAACATTGTTACCCAGTGTACACCTGGAAAGATAGTTACAGCTCATACATTGGAACAATCATCTTACCCAGAGTTAGAGAAAACAGGGAAGCTAATCGCCGGGGTTAACAGCCTAAGTATAGAAACATATTGGCACTTCCTCATTAAACCTTATGAACAACGAGCCGCCATTAA
>APFE030126282.1:77091-96970 GCA_000404065.3 Pinus taeda
AGACTGAATTTTGCACTATTGTGCTTCAGCCTCTATTCTTTTATGAAACTCGACCAGCTGCTTTTATTTAAGTGAAGATAGTTTCTTAATTCAATTGTGCACTACTGTCGTTGATTTGAGGAATGTTGATACATCTAAGTGAAAACCATACGTAGCGATTTATATCGGGAGTGACTGGCTATTTAACTGGTATTTTTATCTTTTGTTTAGATTCATTCTTGATATATTATCTCGCTGTGTATTTATTCTTGCTACTGTTAATTGTATGCATGCATAATGACAGGAAATCCTACTCATACCACTATTGGATGTTTAGATAATATGCCTTACTATTCATCATGTATGCGTTAATAGTATGAATGTTTAAAGTTTTAGCAGTATTATTTTGATCGCCATGCTTAACTATTTAGGTGCAGCCATTTGAAATGATTTAATATCTATGTCCATATAAATGCAGTCATCTATATAATTGTATTATTTGGATATAGAACATCAAAAGCTACGCTTTAGATGTTCAAATAGATTCCCGGGATAGTTTTATTGTATTTCTGTCAATAGTTTTAGATATTCATTCACCATTTACCGTTACCAACAAAGTATTCATTCATCCCATTCATCTATTGCTGGGAAACTGGTCCCATTATCCCCAGTCGGAGCCACTACACCAAACGGAAAAGGAGCTGCACTAAGGTCCGGACCGGGTGGTTTCCCCCAATGTTGGTGCAACGATTTTCGAGACATCAACAGGTCCCTGTGAGGAAAAAGTTCGGTGAGATACTCTTATGTGTCGATTTTTGCAACCTCAAATGGGCATCAAATAAAGATAACTAAACAATTCCATCTATGGAACATATACTCAAAACAACATCTGGGTCGGAGATGTTCTCACTGCTTGAAGGATTCTACGGATATAATCATGTGCTAGTAGCGAAACAAGATCGTCTAAAAACCACCTTCAGGAAAAAGTGGGGAAGTTTTTCCCTTAAGTGCATGCTATTTCAGCTTATCAATGTCGGTCGTACATTTAAAAGGGTTATGGATATCACTTCCATGGCCTAATTGGACAAAGTGTAGTAGTTTATTTGGATGATATAAATATATTTTCAATAAGAGATCAGACCATGTGCGTCATCTAAAGCAAATATTTGAGCGAGGTTGTAAGTATGGGATTTCCTTAAATCCCAAAAGAGCATCTTTGGTGTGTCAGAAGGTATTCTCTTAGGACACATCATTGCTAAAAGTGGAATCAACGTTGATCTAGAAAGAGTCAAAACTATAGCTCAAATCCCTTTTCCTGTGAACAAGAAAGCGATGCAATCTTTCTTAGGAAGATTAATTTCCTGCATAAGTCCATCTTTGATTATGAATAGATTGTCAAGGAACTACAAGAGACGATAAAGAAAGATGCAATTTACAAATGGAATAAAATGGAGAAAGATGCTTTTATCCATATTAAACAAGCCATCGTCAATGCTCATGCACCGTACAATCCAAATTGTGGCAAGGATTTCCTATTATGTACTTTTCATATGACTCATTTATTGTGGGCATATTAACGCAAAAGGACAATGAAGGAAATGAATGGCCTATATCCTTTATGAGTGTTGGTTTACAGGGGTTAGAGTTGAATAACCCTTCCATTGATAAACATGTATATGTAATGTATAATGCAATTAAGAATTTTAGGCCATATCTCCTAAAATCTCACACAATTATATGCGTGGCTCATCGAGTAGTTAGAACACTCTTTGTGCAACAAGAGCTGGGTGAGAAGAGGGCGAACTTGATGACCTACTTACAAGAATATGACCTTGAATTCAAGCCAGTTCATACTGTTAAGGGCCACGACCTCTATCGACTCACAACATAAGCAAGGGATTTTCCATAAGAAGGCCTTTTAGGATGGGAACAAGAAATAGAAATGTACAACGTTGAGCAAGTTCCTCAAACAAGTTCAACCACACATTGGTATTATGATATATGGCAATATCTGGAGCATGGCACCTTACCGAGAAATTTATCGAACAAATAGAAGAGGATTATTCGCCTTAAATCTATATCTCATCAGCTCATACATGGAGGGATTTTTCCAAAGCACCATAATGGTATCCTGCTAAGATGCGTAGAGGCTAAGGATACAAAAAGGGTGTTAAAGGACTTGCATGATGGACTAGCAGGTGGATACTTTACTAATGATACAACCACACATAAAGTAATGAGGGTTGGTTATTATTGGCCCACTTTATTTAAATATGCTTATGCTTATGCCTGAAAGTGCCCAACATGCCATAGATGTGTTGGTCAAGATCAAAAATCAACCACCCCACTGCTACCAATAACAGTTGACGAACCTCTCCAACAATGGGGATTAGATGTTATTGGTGAGATCTTTCCACATTCGTCGAAGAAGCACTAATACATTCTAAAAACAATAGATATTTCACTCAGTGGGATGAAACGATTCCTTTAAGACAAGTCAACGACGAGGAGGTCATCCAATTTATGAAGTAGAATATCATGACCAAGTTTGGCATTCCAACATCGCTTGTGTTTGATAATGCAACTTATTTTTCCTCGTTGAAACTTTATGAGTTCGGATTAGAAAATGGTATTGTTTTGAAACACGCATCAAATTATTACCCACATGGAAACAACTTAGCATAATCAACTAATAAAAATCTCATTCACATTATCAAGAAAAATGCCTTCTCTCAACAAAGGAACTGACACAATGCTTTAGTGGATGCACTATGGGTTGATTGTGTAACTCCCAAACCCTCCCTTAAAACGTTACCATACTTCCTTGTATATGGTAATGAAGTTATCTTGCCTCCAAACAGTATCTCTCAACCTTGCAACTTTCCTAGGAGTCTCAAGGCAAACCATGTTTCCTGGTTCAAAGTAGGATAAACACTTTGCTCAAACTTGAGGAAGAAAGTATCAAAGCCAAAGAAAGATTTGTCATGCACCAAAATTGTATCGAGCATTGGTTCGATAAAAAATACGCAAGGATTAAGAATTTTGATGTGAGTGACTTAGTATTAAAGTGGGATAAATTCCACGAAGAGAAAGGCAACACGTGAAGTTTCAATATCTGTGGATAGGCCCCTTCATTGTTGAATAAAAGCTCAACCATAATGATTTTAAGCTGAAATCTTTGGATGGGTGGACTGACCCTCTTCTCGTTAGTGGCTTAGACCTCAAACACTATTTTCAGTAGCAGTTGTAAGTTGTGTTCCTTTGTACATTTTTCTTTCTTTTCCATTCATCGTTTGCCTTATGTTTGTTGTGTCGCGTCATGTCTTATCTTGTTTCCCTTTGTATGGTCATTGTACAATACCTTGTGTGAAAGTGTGTATGGAT
The DNA here is from genome assembly GCA_000404065.3 of Pinus taeda. Classification (NCBI taxonomy): domain Eukaryota; kingdom Viridiplantae; phylum Streptophyta; class Pinopsida; order Pinales; family Pinaceae; genus Pinus; species Pinus taeda. The sequence goes on from APFE030126282.1 coordinate 80,455, forward strand.
TTAAAGGACTATGTGGTGAAATGATAAGGGATGTGACAACTTAATGCATGACTATCTATCAATTCTACTTCCTTGGCTATCTATGTGTTCAAGAAGAGAATCTTGAGTGAACCTATGATACTTGCATTCATTTTAGCATCTCCACTCATCTCTTGGTGTTTTGCATGTTGATCTAATCGAGTAGATAACTGATACGGAGAAAATCTATAGGGATCCCTGAATAAATTAGGAGCCCTCTTCCACGCCATTGAAATAATAAGTGCCTAAGCACAATTCTACTAGTAAATAAATAAAGGGTGAAAGAAGAGAAAGGCTTCCTGCACAAAGAGGTGAAGCAAGTAACTTCACCAGAGTATTGTTCCTGCTCACTGCTCCTGTAGTGACTCTGTCGGGGTACTATTCAGGTCTGTTGGTTGCAGAGCAATGCTAAAACAATCTAAATATCTTAAACTCATAATTATATATTACCCTTTCCTAGATTGAAATAAATATGATATGGAATAATCTATTGTGTGTGAAACCAAGGAAAAGAATGGCGGGTACAACATAAATAGTCGAGTTGAGTGGAAAAGTTAAGATAATATAATTGATGAATCAAGATTTCCTGAAAGGCTACACCTCTATTGAGCAGAGAAGTTGAAGCTCGCCCAGTGTGTCGACAAGTGTTGTCACTGCTACAACAGCCTTCACAATTTTTCTACATTCAAGTTTTGGAGCCTACCCATTGTCGTACCAAGTGTCACTTTTGGACATCAAGTTTCATCTCATGTTATTTACATGTTTTAAGTGTCCTCATTCTTCCTAAGCGTGGTCATATTAGTAAGAACATCCATAATGCACACCATAATGATTGTACATTTTCTAGTCACAAAACGACACTTTTGGTCGCAATTGCACATACTTTGTCTGTTATACTTGGAGAGTCTTTATAACATAGCATTTTGATGTATATTTCTTAGTATTGGGTACTTTCTAAGTTTTATTGATTAGTTAGTATGTGTCGCACTTGATTTTACCCCTAAGTCATTGTGTCTCTCCATGCCCACCTTCTAGACAGGCAAATTTTCAATTTTACAAGCTTGCTCACTAGGCTAAGGAGAGCACACCGTGCACTATCAAGGCTTAGTCAAACTCTTCTTATTTCTTGAGGTTGTGCCTTGCACCGAAGCCCAACTCTGCCTACCTTCCAAGCTCACAACACACCCTCAAGCATCAAGACCCTTTTGTTCTTCTGAACCGTGCCATGTTTGTTCTCTTTCCTAGTTGCACAAGCACCAATAGTGATCTGACAAGCCTCCCTTGAGCCTTGATAGTGCACCCTATGCCCTTTGTATGCCCATGCCTTCCCAGTTGAGCACACAATGCATCAACAATCCATAGTGATTTCCCTTACCTCTTGTGATTGTGCCTTGCACCCTCCATCAAGCCTCCTCTTCTAAAAAAAGCACACAACACATCCTCAATAGCCAACATATAACCCCTTGTCCCATATGAGTGCGCCCTATTCCTAGAAGTCCCCACTTCTTCTCTTGAGCACACTGTTGATCCATAGTCGAAAGTTTGTGTGAAACATGATATAATATGAGATTTTTCGGCTGATGTTTGCTATCCATGAGTGATATTATTTGCAGGTGCTTTCAGAACAACATGCAAGGATGCTTGAGAAGATCTTTCAAAAGGAAGAAACCCAAGGAGGCATTTAAATACAAAGAAACACATGTTGCGACAAGTCAAATAACATTGGATTCAGATGATCAAAGTGATCGATAAAGACTCCATATGATCTCGGGACCCTTTGGAGGGTATAAGGCAACAACAACGAGAAATTTTCATCAAGTATTGAAGACATAGGTGGCAACATTGTCACCTCTCAAGAAAGTCCATGTCACAATTCATTGTGGGTCCAAGTTATCAATGTTAGTGGCTTGTCCTATTGTCGCCACATGATGATGTGGATATAATGATCTAATTGTTTAATTATTGTAAATATAAATATGTGGAAGTCCAAGAGTCATATATTGACAAAAGAGCCACATGGAGAAGTCTAAAGGTAACAGATAGAAGTTCAAAAGACATAAAGCAATCCAAAAGTCATGTTGAAGTTCAAAAGTTATTTGGAAGTCTAATGTTTGTATAGAAGTCCAAAGGTAATTAGAATTTGAATAGTCATGTGGGAAGTTCAAGAATCATGGGGATATGAAGAGTCATGTCTACAGTTATTAAAGAATCCTCATTACTCAAAGAGAAGAATTTTCACCTTGGCTTCTCCCACAAGGCATAGAGTGATAGAGATAGTTATTTTGGAGAGCAAGTAGTGACTATAACGCTCCACTATTGGAGCTAGTAGTATTCATTGTACTTATGTATCTTGGAAATTTTGGTTAATACTTGAAGCCTATTGGGCTAACACATTTTCATGTATAGATCATGGATTTTTTAAGAATATTCTTTGAATGTTTTTTGTTTATGTTGGCATTCACATTTATTTGAGAAATTGAACTATTTTGGTGGCTTTCGTGCTTATCTTATTGAAAGTATGTTGTGATTGTTATTATGATCATTGCATCTATGTGAACTTTTTTCGCTTGATGACTAACACTTCTCCTTTGTTTATGTGCGCATGTCTTCACTAGAATAGTACTATTACTTTTCTTCTAGAGACTCACTTTTGTTTCCTAACAATGAAAGAAACTTGATACATTTGCAATTGAACATTTCACATCACAATACATACTTTCTTGCTCATTCAAAAGTACATGCGCACTACTCCCTTATGCTAATTTCTCAAGTTAACGAAAATATTTAAGTAAATGGTGATCGAACCATATTTTGGATGGGACTCATATACCAAATGGTGTGAAGTCTAATTGGGATTTCATATCTGGGAGCTCGTCTGTATGTTGGTGGGATCTGACACCGTCAACAAGCTTCTTCTATCAAGAATTTAGTAGGATCTTATGCTCCCTTGTCTTTCTTTTCTTCCACCATGGGAGGCCACTGGGGTCAGCGATGATGATCTTGCAAGGTATCAAGCAGTTCTAGTCCTCATACCCTGACCTCATTGGGAACATGCATAGAAAACAAATAAAGAGTTGATCGCTCTAGTACCACTGATCCAAATTTATGAAGGGCTCGAAATGATATACAGATTTATAACAAAAACACAATGATATGGTGAAACTTAACTTTTATTAATAAATGGAAAATTCTAAAACTGTATAAATGCAGAATGGAAACAAACTAGCTTGAATGGTGGTATCTTATCTCTAAAAAGAGATGTGACGACTACATGCTTTCGTTGAACTATCTTACAATGAAGGTCATAGGAATTTTTATCATAAAGAAGCATTGAGAAATGCTAAACATTTAAAAACCTAACTCTAGGAGATGCGGCGCCGAAGGCTCGTTGACCCCAGTGGGTTAAGGTGGAACATCAAATTCCTAGGGTTGTAACCATGGCACACGATAAGTTGTTGGAAAGGTCTAACCGAGAAGTACATTTTTCAATTGCACTCAGCAATCTATGTCTACTAAGTGCCTATTTCTCCAAAGATGTCATTTAGGTCATTAAAATAACTCCATATGTTTAGGACCTAAAAACTATAGAAAAAAAATGCCAAAATAGAAAATTGTGTTGTAAGCCATTGGAATAGGTGGGTGGCCACCAATATCCACTGGGATCAATATGGGAGCCACATGTTTAGCATTGATATAATATTTATGGGTTAACAAAATATTTTGTCTACTTCTATTTTCGGATGAATCTCACTAGGTTATCATCATTGTTTAAACACTCAAATCTATTGTCTTTTATGCAAGAAATTCCTTGATCTTTCCCTAGTAATTTTGCCTCATCCTTGAACTAATTTATAAACTACTTAGCAACTCCACCTACAATGAAATCAATGGGTCATTTAACCCTCAAATCCAAATATAGTTTGCTGCAAAGTTGACCTATCCAAGAAATAAAATAAATCCATCCTAAGCTATATGGTGGGTGATCCAAGTGGTTGTTTAAGGCTATCTCATAAATGATCTTAATACTAGCAATTCTTGGGTCATGGAGTTTCGATGCATTTTTAGGTCCTTCCATGTTTTTTTCATGATTCCAACACATGGAGATGGGTGTTGACACCCAAAAACAAATTCTCCTTTCAACAAGCTAAAGAAAACCTAAAACAAGAAAAATTATAAAAACTTTACAATCCCATCAAAGCTCCCTCTTTTGTATAGTCCAACTTTCTCCAAAATAGCATGTACAATCAATCATAACTTCATGTTAATGTTAGGATTCTTGCATTGGTTTTATCTTTGAGGATTTTGGCATATTATAATATGCAATTTCATCTTGTTATAGGCTTTTTGGAAGCATGGCAACCACATTTCTTTTCATCTAGTTATTATATGTGTAGTGTTTTTAACCATTCCTTAAGTAATAGAATTTGATTTTCACGATATCTCTATGTTTCTTTTTCACGTTAAGGATGTACTTCATTTCATTATCAATCCCTAGATGGACACCTAAATCATGGGAAAAATAGGTTTTCTATTATATCAATCTATGCAACATATGATTTCAATCTTAAGACGTAGGCCACAATATCCATGATTGTCCACTTATTGTTGAATAAGTGTAGCCCAACTCATGCCCCAACTAACAAAGTTATTGTGCTTATGATAAAGAACTCTATAAATAAATTTATCTATCCTAATTCAATTGTTTTTACCTCTACTCACAGAGAGGATAAGGGTGTGGTTGTCATCTCATCACAAGACTTTACCTTCCATGTTCTAAAAACTCTTAACCCTGGTGTGCATTGTTACATTGTGTATTTTGTATAGAGAATCTTAATTTCACCTATAACTTTGGAAATATTGTCATTTTTCCTTGATTTCATTGATGGTTGTAGCTTTCCCATTAAAATTACACATAGGGCGCTCAAACAAGTTTAATATCGCACCTCTTTGACTTTGTTAAACCCAATCAAGGAGTGATACCAAGTTGATTTATTCCACTTAATCATTGTTGGTGTGCCTAAAAAATGGATATCTTGAAATTATTGTATAAATTAAACATGTTCTTCACGTTAAAAAAACTAGAAGAAGTAACAAACCCATAACCCCCCCTAAATATATCCCCTCTAAATATATCCCTCATCTAACAACATATACAAAAAAACTCATAAAAGAGTTGAAGAAAGAGGTGTAAAACAATAAACAGTAGGGTGTACTATTAAGTCACTCCTTGTTCGAAGGTCATTGGCTCAAAACCCCATGCATAGTCTAGCTAGGGCAAAAAATACAAAACCAATAATACTCTCATAAAACATATAAGGATCTTATTGTTTCTTGTAAAGAGATGACATCATCTTTTTCCAAAATATCAAAGGGTCCTTTTGATAACTCCAAGGCTCTTTTTGATGGAACATATGCTTAGATATTAAGTTCTTTATATATGTGTGCATGGGAAATGACAAAAAAAATTATTTCCAACACAATGACTTGATAAAACAAGGGTCTTGAGAGAAAGTTATGCATACATGTTAGTCATATTACACATTATATTACTAGTTTTGAGTCTTCAACACTTGAATGTGAGTAATATGCCATTTAATAGAAAACCTCAATAAAAGCACCAAGGCCTTCAATTTTACCATGTTTTTTGTGCCCATACTTAACCCACTCTATAAGATATTTTATGAGATTTAGGGATAAACTACTCCTTTGACACCGCATAATCCTACGATTCCTTGGCAAGAACCATCAAAGATAATATTTCTCAACCTCCAGATTGCCAAAGTGCCTTGGTGATTTTACCTTTGGATTGATTTTTCTTTCTTTCCTTGGAATGTAGATCCCCACGAAAACCCTTGGGCACTTACCCTCATTCTCAGATGGTACGTTGGGTAAATCAACTTGGATTAGTTTTGGCTCTTGACCTAGTAGGGACATTTATTGAGGCCCGCTTAGGTAAATGCGATTAACTTGACAACTTGTTCTTGAGAACTCTTTTATGTTGTTCACCTCTAAACTACTTAAGCTAGTCCAATGGGCCAAATTTTAACTAGTTTGTGAGATGTTTATACACACAAGTGTGCACAAAAATACACATAAGAATGAGAAAGAGTGGATGGCATCAGATATAATGAGAGAGGAGGATTATATTATTTAACTGCCAAATACCTAAGTATTAATCATCATTAATGACTAAATTAAATTCCTCATTTTCACATCATTTTAATATTGAACATTTATTTTATGTCTAAGTCCTAATTTCTAAATATACCTAAGTTATAAATATGATAATTACTTCTAACACCCTCCCATGACAATCTTTTTACATGTGTATTCAAGATACCAAAAGGAAAAAACTTTGGACAAGCAAGATGTTTTCACTCCACGGGATCGAGTCTTCAAAATAGTACCTGGAGGTGAATTGTATCGAGTAAGGTAAATGAAGTCTAATTGGAATCACCAACCCTCTATTTGAGATTGACTCACCAATTTGTTGAGAGCTAATGTTAGTTCAATAATAATCACTTCCATCATTGGCACTGAACTTGGCTTGTCTAATGAACCCACCTCCTTAACATCATGGAGGTCCAACATATTAAAATGTTGCGTTCACTTCTTCGAGGAACCACCACAATCTCCATGCCTTGCAAGGGTCTTCTTCTTTATCACTCCATCTTTACCATCCTCGAGGATCTTCTTCCTATGAATTACAATAGACAATGCATAATATACCTATTGTTTTCCTTCTCTTATTCATTGTCTTTGACTTGTTTCAATAAAATCATCATCTAGGGAGGGCTTCATCTTTTGAGCTTCGTCTTACATGATAACTCTCTTGCCTAGGCATTACTGATGTGTTTATGGTGACATTGCAACCCTTTTTTTTGTCAAACTTATATTGCATTTTCAACTTTGAATAACTAAAATAAGTCATGTTATTTCACACCAATACCAACCATATTCTGACTCTACTAATCAACAATAAAAACACTTATTATTGCTAAAATGTATATGTAAGTGTAGGTTATGCTTCATCATACTACTTATCAAAAGTAGAATTTTCTCCAAACAAGCCTACACATACACATATTTAATCATTTCATGTTTCCTCTCAGTTGGAGTAGGACATATCCCTTTCTTATAATCCTATATTCTTCTTTTCCACTCAACACAACAATATCATACTAAGATTTATTATTGAAAATCCGACATACCAATCAACATTGCTAATAAAATGTCTAGATGCTCTTAAATCAATATACTCATTACCCTTCCTACTCCATGAATCCATCTTTATGGTCATGAGCACTTCAAACTCTTCCTCCTCGTGTTCAATCACACCAACAATTTTTTCTTTTCATATTGATCCTAGAAATAATGCTTTTGGCTATGTTTTTTAAATTGATTCAACCAACCTATGCCTGTTGTTATAACATTTTTTCCTCACTTATCATCAAATGCATTTATTAGCCATAGCAACATCCCTCTCCCCTATGAAGGCCTATGGTTATATTAAAAAAAATGGCATATTCTATACGCGAACTACCCATAGTAAAGTCATGTATGTACGTGGATACCCTTAAGAAAACCGCATATGGATTTAATTATATTGAAAAAATATAAAAGATGTGTTTTTGGGGGCAGGGTTTATGGGTTACACGAGAAACTCACCTACGGGAGCTTGTGGCATAACCACCCAAACCAATTTATGGTGGTATAAATGCACACCTTGGGTAGTCCTCATGGCATCGATTAGGCTTCATATCATTACTCTATAAAAAAATCTTCGGATTAGGTTTGTTATCCCGTGCTTTTAAGCACTCCCCCATTTCTAGGAAACCCTTGTTTCCACATTGTCATATTGAGCCATTCCTACCTCACATCTTCTTAGCATTTATTTGAGGAGGAATTCTTAAGTGGTGTTGTACCTCCATAGATAATTCTAGGTTAGGAATTATGCCAAAGCATTTAAAATGTTTTGTTGGTTTTTAAAGTTTTTTGGATGACCAAAGCTCTAAACTGCGTGAATACGTGCAATTCTTAATTACTTATGATTAAATAGAAGGGTTGATTCTTCACTTCTAAACAATAATTTAGCTTTGATTTAGATGTGCAAGGTTGAAACTTTAGAAACTATATGATTTGTTAAACATCAAACAGATTATCTAACCATCATATACAGTGGATGCGTGTAAAATACTTTTACAACCAAACAATATATGTTAAGAAACTTAAGGGAAGATGACAATTTATTGATGTAGAGGAGTTAAATCAAACAGATAGTTTAACTAACTAATCTCTGTAATAGATTATAACTTCATGGGGGATTTCAGACAAATTGAAACTCAAGATTATCTTACCCATAGCTCCCATAAACTTCAAAACATATGTAGATAAAACAGAGTGAAATTAATAACAAAGAAAGACTTACATGAACACAATGTATTTTGAAATGAATCCATAATCCTTTTATTATTTTAGAAATAACTTATAAGGATACAAGTCTACTAAAAATCCTATCATAATGGTTCAACCATTTCCAAATCTTATTTCTAATTACTTATAGAAAAATATTACATATGAGACGAGATTCCAAACTATATATAATTACAAAAATAATATTTGTTTTGAAAATACATATATTTCTAAATGTAAAGGAAAAATAGGAAAATAACACTGCTTAAACTGTCTAGCACTGAATTCGAGGCTGTTGTTGATGACTGGGCCCAAACAAGTTGTTGTTTTATTTCTTTTTATCTGATTATCTATCCATTTCTTCCTTTAAACTTGCATGTTGTTGCTGAAAGTTTCAAAATTATTGTTGTAAAACATGTTTGCTAATTTAATCAATGAGTAAACATATTTTATCCCATCTTTCCTCATCTGGAATGGTGGCTTTGATCAACTTTCTGTAAGTCTCATCTACTTTAGTGTACTTCTGAAAAGTGGGTTTGACTACAAACAAGTGTTTGATTTCATGTGGAAACAACAAGTCAAATTCAAACCCTTAATGAAAGCCTTCGCTGTGATAGTCCCTTTGATCTTGGCAATTTTTGCTTTGTCTCTGGCTATTGAATACAACCTTCACTAGTATTCTTCGAGAGTAATTAGCCTATCTCCAATTCCCTTTAAACGTGGTAGTCCCTTTTGATGCAGCGCATTAACTTTTCTCTGAAAGTTTTGGAGGTTGGCTTCTAAATTGTGGCATTTATTTTCAAGTTGCAACATTAAATTCCTTTTGATGTGAATCTTTCTAACCTCCATAATTGTTTTATTTCTATCATATATGTCATATTCTTCAAGCTCATCTTTTATTTTTGAATTTAGAATCCTGACTAAAGTTCTTGCATCTCCTGGTTTGTTACCCAATTCTTTCTTAACTTTTGTTATTAATTCCTTTGATTTTTCTAATAATGCTTCATGTTCAAACATAATTTCAATTGATGGCCATAAATCTGTCATGGATTCATTTATGTCTTGCCATATGTTTTCTTTGCCATGTGCAAGTGTTTGAGCAATTGCTTATTCATTTTCCAAAGTTTCTATTCTTTAAGTCAACCTGTGACTCTTTGGGATCTCTGTCAGATATGCATTGTCAGTCCTAATTTTATGTTCTTTGAGGTTGTGAAGTTGTGCTTTCAATTTCTCAATTTCCCGTCCCTTTAATGATAGATCTCCCATGGCCTTAGCTAGACCAGTTGCTAAATCAGTGGATTGTATCTCTTCTACTATAGTAGTTTTTGAATTGGAAGCCCCTACTATTGAAATAAATGCAATTGATTGATGCTAAAGGAATAACTGCTGCTTGAGTTGCTTGTTGTTCTTTCTCCTTTAACAAAGTCTCTAATTCTATCTCCATCTTTTGTATCTGTGAGTTATGTTCAATTATAATTTTGAACATGTCCTCTTTTTCCTTCTCTAGTTCACCAATCTCTTTAGTCTGAGGATCTTCAGTAGTAGAAAGCTTTAATTGTTTTCTCAATGCCTGAATGTAAACATTTTTCCTCTTAATCATTTCCTTAGCAACTTTAACATTGTTGGTATCATATCCCAATTTGATTACTAAATCCTACAAATATTTTATCTTAGTACCCTTTGCTATAGAAGAAATCTTTTCCATCTTTAGCAGGGACTGAATATTACTCAATGAAACCTGCAACTTAGACTTTTCCATGGTTGAACTGGTTAAAGTTAAATAGATCATTTCCCCAGCTTGTTTATGTAAATCAATCTTGTCAATAGGATGAATTTCCTTTGTGTCAAAGGAAAATATTGATTTCTTATAGTCTTCAGTAGTCTTGGGAAATTTGATCTTAGGTTCAAGGAATACCATTTGTATTAGTCCTTTTTTAGTATCACAGGCAGAAAGTAACCTATATTGAGAAGTTGAAGTTTGCTTCCAAAATTATGTGTAAGTCGTAGCCTTTAATGCTTCATTTTTCCTTTTGATTTCCTTGTACCTAGCAAAAATGCTTGGTTCACTCTGAGGATGGGTTAATTCTCTTGTTTGGGATGTTTCCAATGGCTCTTGAGAAGCTGAAGATGTTGGTGACCCTATAGAAATTTCTTCAATTCGAGGAAAAGTAGTTAAATGAGGGCCTGTCAGGACTAGTGTAGTATGTGTACTTTCTTCTGGAAAGCAGTCCTCAACTTGTACATCACAAACTCTGTTTGCTAAATTTCTGTAATTGAAGGGGAAATGGTTTCCCTTACTCTCTTTGCATGTTTTTCTTGGGGAACTGGAGTCTGGGATGTTGTGGGAGTAAAACTCTTCTCTTCTACTTCCTGCAATGCGTTCTCTTGCCACTCCTCCTGATTCATATACTGCTCAATCTCTGGTCTAGGAGTATGAGCATAAGGAGTAGTTTTTTGTTCTACTCTTAGCTTGGAAATGATAACCAAGGGATCACAAGACCATGAAAAACTCAGTTTAAATTTCATTTACCTTAGGAGAAGATTTTCGTCCTTTGTTGTTGTTCTAGCATTATAGATGCAAGGTCCAACTTGAGTTTTGATTTTAAATTGGGATTTCTTCTTAGCTGACACAAAGTGTAGCTCATCCATATTTATCATCTCCTTGATGTACTCTAGTGCAAAAATTCTGATAGGTACAAACTTTGGAAACCTATATGGAGGAAGCTCACAACCATACACTCTAATCTCTTTATAGTTTTGGTATAAATATTGATCTCTTGTCTTTGTTTGTTCACTAGGATAAAGAATCCTTTTAATTTAAGGAGAAATTCTAAGGATTATCACTATTAAGTAAACATGAAAATGTATATAAAAATTGATCTGTGTATTCACTGAAAAAGAATTCATTTGTATTTTTCCTAACCAGTGAGGTCCAATGAATCACAAATTGCGGGTTTCCCCGTCCATCTAACTTCTGCAATGGAATTAAAAACCTGTCTAGCTGATAGAACAAAAACAAATATACAAGGATTGGTGCATGTTTGAAATCCCCTTCTATATAAAACTTCATGAATTGATCATGGATAGCTTGTGCTAAGAATTCGTTGTAATTGAAGATAATATAAGGTTTCTCATCTTTATAAAATATTGACAAAAGCCCTAGGACAATGTCATCAAGCCATTGGTCAGATTGACAACCTAGCAAACAAGAAATTATTGAAATAATTTGTTTGGTCATCTCTGGAAACATTAAAGCTGGGTAAGGTGGATTAGTTCTAGGTAATTCAACATCTTCAAGTAAAAAAATCTCGAAAATCTTAACTCGTTGAGGGAAACTAAGACTTTTTGTAGAGATCCATGAGGGATTTTACAGAAAAAGGATGTGATGGAGTTGAGGGTTCAATTTGTAATATTTGACAAATGGATTGGGCAATAATTGTGAACATAATGTCTTTGTTTTGTGCAACAACAACCCTTTGGTTGGGAATATACTTGAAATGACACCATGACACAAATTCAGGGAAGGGGCAAGTCTATGGAAATATGAAGGCTCAATTCATCACTAAGGTCAATGAATTTCTCTTTCATCTAGTTATGTAACTCATACAAATCAAATTCGCAATGTGTTTATGAAATTTTGTACTCTTGGTCCACTAATGGCAAATGGTCCAGGTCTATCACAAGTGGGAGCATGGGGTTTTCTTTAGTCATTTTGGATTTTCCCATGGAATAATACATTGGAAAGAATATGACAAGAAATGAGGGTTACTAGGTACTTGGTCGGCTTGCAGGTACTGTACTCTAGATCATTTTGCTAAGGTTGTACAAGAGCTTGGTACACAACTTTCTTAACAGGATGCGTAAAAGTGTCATAATCATATTGTGATTTTATTAATAAAAGAAGGTAATTAACCATTTATACATTTGATATGTGTGCGGGGTATTTATGGTGGCAATGACTATGATTGGGTAATGGTTTTATAATCATGTAACAGGTAGCAAACTGGTGACAACAACTGAGTGGATATGGCGGGAGTAGAAACTGTCAAAATGGCCGAAGGTAGTTTCAACAATAGTTGTTGGTGGATTTCGAAGGGGGTGGTGGTGGTAAGTTGTTTAAAAAAGGGCGTGGGGGTGGGGGGTGGTCTAAACTACCTCCACGCTTGACACGTTGCAAATCTAAAACTGCTTTTCAGACCACCCCCCCTTTAGCTAAATGTCGGAGAGGCCCGGGGGGCCCGAACTACCTTCTCCACCGTTGATCGAGCGGAGAATATTGTGGCCATTACTTATTGCATCCGCAAAAGCACAAGCGACAAAATCATTTGTCGTATTTCAACTTTATTAAATACATATAACAATCAAATCAATCAAATAACCAATTCTTTTGACTTTATAAAATTTAATATTCTAAGTCTTGTAGCAACATTTAAATGTGCATCGCTAATTTATTATTTTTTCTTAGGATTTCATTTCTTTATTTATTTTCTTTTTTCTCAATATTTTTCAATTTTATTTTTTATCCCTTTTCATTTTTATTTTTTCTTTATATATATATATATATTATATATATAATATATATATATATATATATATATTTCATTTTTGACATATAAATGTAAAAATGTAGAATAATGTTACAACAAGTGGCTCAAGAAGAGAGGATCCAAAAAAAGGTTTTTCTCAGTGCCAACAACGAGGATCACGTGATCTTGTAGCTAGTTATGTGTTGTTGTTATCAATAAAAGAAACTCATATTTTTGTCCCATTTCTATTGATATTCTCATGTTGTGAATTGATGATGGAATTTTGTATACACTAATCTTTAATATATACTTGTATATGTTAGGGTTTGTTGTTTCTCTCCGAGTTTTCTTGTTGTTATTGCAGGTCTTTTGTTATGAAACCAGCTCACAAAAAGATAGAAAAGATAGATCAACGCCTTAGAATTTAGCCTCTTCGAGGGGGCAACCTCCTTTACATTACACAAATGAATCATTCTTTGATGATTCACATGACAAAACCTCCTTTCTATATATAGGAGTCTAAGGAGTCACAATATAACCCAACCGACCTAACAATAATAATATAAAGGCACAAAAATAACAATAGAGGAATTCTATGGGGCACAATAATAACAATATGGGGACAATAGGGGCACAACAATATTAATAAGGGATATAAATATAATAGTAATGGGATAATCACTAGTATTATAGGGACCTAACATGCCCCTCTCCTTCAAAAAAGTGTTGTCCTCAACGCTTGAGTAGTTCTGGATGCTTCTGTGTAAAATTCTCATCCTCCCATGTGGAATCTTCAGCAGATAAGTTCTTCCACTTCATAAGATACTCTGAAATTGATCGATTTCGTAGTTGTCGAGTTCTTGTTTCCGTGACTGCTTCTGGTTCCAATATAATTTTTCCTTCCTCGTCAAGTTCTGGCAATATTGTTTCAACTGGGAGCTTATCACCTATAACCTTCTTTAAACATGAAACATGAAAAATTGGGTGCAATCGAGAAGCTGCAAGAAGCTCCAATTTGTATGCCATAGTACCAACCTTTTGCAACACCTTGTACGGACCATAATACTTTGGTGGTAATTTATTATCCTTCTTAGCTTGCTTGAGGGACATTTGTTTATATAGTTGTAGCCGTAGGAATACCCAATCACCTACATCAAAACTTCTTTCGCTGCGATCTTGATCTGCCTATTGTTTCATTCTATTCAGTGCCAACACGAGGTTATCCTTTAAGAGTTGGAGGACATGTTGTTGATGTTTGATGTGATATTCCACTGCTTGAACCTTAGAATTTTCTCTTAAATATGATTTGATGGACGGTGGCTGATATCCATAAAGTTCCATAAATGGGGTCATTTTTGTTGCTGTATGGAAGGATGTATTATACCACCATTCAGCCAGAGGCAATTGACCCATTGTGTCTGTTTATCAGATACAAAGCAACGAAGATATCCTTCCAAACATTTTTTACTATCTCAGTTTTCCCATTAGATTGAGGATGATAAGATGAGGTATGAGCTAACTGAGTACCAAGACAAGAAAATAATTCTGTCCAAAAATTTCCAGTGAAAATGGGATCTCTGTCACTTACAATAATCTTTGGGTTTCCATGTAGCTTTTGAACTGTTTCCATAAATGCAGTAGAAACTGTACTGGCTTTAATTGGATGTGATAATGCACAAAAGTGTGCATACTTGGTAAGTCTGTCAACTACCACCATGATGACCCTCTTTCCCTCAGACTTGGGTAAACCTATGATAAAATCCATTGAAACCTCCTCCCAACGTTGGCTTGGAATGGATAAAGGTTGTAATAGACCTGGTGTCTTAATTGTTTCAACTTTATTTTGTTGGCAAACCAAACATTCCGCCACAAACTTTTGAAAATTTGATTTAAGGCCATCCCAAAAAAAATCCTTCTTAACCCTGTGGTAAGTTTTTAAAAATCGTGAGTGCCCTCCTAAGGGAGAAGTGTGCAATTCCATAAGAATCTTTTGTTTTAGCTGGGAATTCTTACAGAGCTATAAGCGATCTTTGTACCATAAAGAATCATTTTGCCAGCTAAATGTATCAGACGTACTAGAATCTTGTTGTAACTCGAATAAATGCCCACACTTCTTCGTCATTCTTCCATGCTCCCTTGCTTCGTTTATCCAATCTAGTTGGATAATAGAAATGGAACACCACAATTCTTCCACGTCCTCATCCTTTCTTGAGAGTGCATCTGCCACCACATTTTGCTTCTCTTTTTTGTAAATGATTTCAAAGTCATAACCCAACATCTTTGTGACCCACTTTTGTTGCTCTTTAGAGGATATCTTTGTTCTAAAAAGTATTTAAGGCTATCATGATCTGTTTTTACCTTGAAGTGTCTTCCCATTAGGTAGGGTCGCCATTTCTTAAGTGCATGGAGTATTGCGAACATTTCCTTCTCATAAATAGCTTTGTGTAAAAACTTTCCCTTGATTGGACGACTTTCAAAAGCAATGGGTCTTTCATCTTGCATTAAAACAACACCAATCCCATTTCCTGAAGCATCACATTCCACAATAAAGGTTTTTGTGAAGTCCGGTGTAGGTAAGACAGGTGCTTGGCACATTGCCTCTTTAAGATGTTTGAAGGCCTTTGTTTCTTATGGAGTCCATGAAAATGCATCTTTCTTCAATAGTGTTGTTAGAGGTGCTGCTATTCTCCCATAATTCTTAACAAACTTGCGATAGTACCCTGTCAACTCGAAAAATCCTCGCAGTTGCTTTATGGATGTGGGGATTTTCCATTCCTTAATGGCTTTAATTTTGCTAGGGTCTACCTTAACTCCTTCATGAGATACAATATGACCCATATATTCCACCTCTTGTACTCAAAAGAAACATTTGGATCTTTTTGCATATAATTGTTCCTCCTCCAATAGTTGTAGCACCCTGTCAACATGTCCAACATGATCCTTCCAAGACTTGTTGTAGATTAGTATATCATCAAAAAATACTAACACAAATTTTCTAAGGAAGGGGTTGAAAATGGAATTCATCAAACCTTGAAATGTAGAAGGTGCATTGGTAAGGCCAAAAGGCATGACCAAAAATTCATAATGACCCTCACGAGTTCTAAATGTTGTTTTCGGAATGTCTTCAATCTTCATCATAATTTGAGGATATCCTGAACGAAGATCCAAATTGGTGAAGTAAATTGATCCATGCAATTCATCCAGTAATTCATCAATGACAGGAATGGGAAACTTATCTTTAATAGTGAGCTTGTTGAGCTCCCTAGAATCCAGACACATGTGCCATGATCCATCCTTCTTGTGCACCAATACTACTGGAGCAGAGAAAGAACTTTGACTAGGTTGAATTATACTGGCCTCTAGTATTTCTGCAACCATAGATTCAATTTCACTTTTTTGGGCATAGGGATATCTGTATGGCCTAATTTTTGGAGGAACACTTCCTTGAATCAGATGAATAGCATGATCATGATCACGCATAGGTGGGAGACCTTTGGGAGTCTCAAATACCTTGGAATGATTGTCCAAGACTTTTTGGAGATCTGGAGAAATAGATGATT
>APFE030126292.1:0-11336 GCA_000404065.3 Pinus taeda
TCCAGAGATCTAAAGCTGGAGCATTTCTCTGGTAAAGTCGATCTGGTTTTGAGATTGTACGCCAGGATTCGCTTCAAGAGAGGGCACTGGAAATCCAGGCACTACACACTGAGTGTCAAGGGCCGTCATCTTGTGCACAGTTGAAAGGATGAAATGCCACGTCCACGTATAGCATATCAATAGAGATGATATTAGATTTATTATTTGGGTTTCTGCAGTCAACGATCCATTTGCGTTTTCGCTGTCCGCCATTCATAACCTGCAAATTCCACACCACCAGCACGCACCATCGACTCCATACCCGTCGCAGCTGCAAGCTCTCGGACCCTCACATCCTTTCGAACCTACAAGCACACAGTAAATGCACTACATTTCGTGATCAGCTTCTCTGTCGACCTGCGTACCTGCGAATGCACAACAAGAAAATGCGATTTGGTGTGAGAAGATCGATTGTTCCTAAGCATTTCGTGGTTTCTGTCAGTCCAAAACAACTTTTGTTCGGGAGCAGGTAAGCTGAAGGTGCGTTTTCCAGATACGCCGGCTCAGACATATTGAAAATCGATTTCTGTCATGCGTGGGTAGTCGTAGGTTTAGGTTTCCATCGTTTTAAAACGAAAATCGCTTTTAATATATGCGTAGGTTTAGTTTTCATTTGTTTTATTTTTGATTGCTTTATGTTTCATTTTGTATATATGCATGTATTATGTTGGACCATCAATTTTTATTTTTTTTATTGTAAATTCGATTTGTCATTTTAGTTACGTTTACATTTTATTAAGTTTTGGCTTTATTTTTGTATATATGCGTCATTTATGTTTGGTAGTTTTAGTTAGGATTTAGATATAGTTTATATTTTAATTTAGATTTATTTTTTTTAGAAATTATCATTTTATTTAAAATTCAAAATTCAAAAATAAAAAATCTATTTAGGGTTTTAGTTAGATTTAAAATTCAGATTTGAGTTTTGTTAATTCTATGAATTTTGATTTTAATTTTGTTATTCAAAATTAAAAAAATATAAATAAAAATATTAAAAAAAAAATTAGGTTTGAGTTTTTATTTTTAGGATTAGTTAGATTAAAAATAAAGTTGTTTATTGTTTTCAATAATTAAGAAAAATATAAAAATTAAAATATAAAATAAAAAAATAAATTTCCTTAAAGATTTTGTTTTAAGTTTAATTTTGTCAATTTCGTGGAAAATCATTTTTGCCAGATTCAGTGGTTTTCATGCTATACCTTTCACGCTGGATTTCCAAGCCGAGATACGAAATCGATATCTAGTTAATGGTTTATGACTCGTGGTGATTCGAAGTATTCATTTTTTAAATCTTCAGTTGCTGGATATCATTTTGATCATTTTAAGAGCACTGTTCACGTTTCATGTTTCTATAATCACTTAACAAGTAATCGATTCAATGACAGTCTCTTAAGGCACTGGTCTGCTAATCAAATCATTTAGTGCTTATATTAAATCGTGTCTCGTGTCTCCCAACCAACTGGTCGACAGTTGGTCTTCATCATCTCTCAGGGTCTACCCCCCTTAGCCGCGGGAGACAGGCTTAAATGGAGGGATCGGGGATCAAAGTGACAGCCCCCGGTCTGAGCGTTGTCGTGCCAATCTGCGTGACAACAGGTTCCATCCTCGTGAAGCCGCAAGGGCTATGATCGAGCAGATGGTGGTATATTTGGCAACAGATGCAAATATCTCGCCATATTCTACACCTTCCTTCTGGGAGAAGCCACGAGCGACAAAACGAACCTTATACTTTTCTGTACTTCCATCTGCTACATGCTTTATCTTGTAAAGCCATTTAGAAGTGACAACTGTCTTGTCCTGGGGTCTGGGAACTACTTCCCAGACATCATTCTTCATAATAAACTCATATTCTTCGGTCATAAGATCCTTCCATACTTGATGCTTGACGGCATATGAGAATGATGAAGGCTCATTTTGTATGATCGTGCTCATGATGGTCAGGTATCCCTAATACCTGTTAGGTTTCTTACTTTCACGGAAGGTTCCTCGGGGTGCAGTGTGTCCTTCAGCATCATCAAGTAGCCCCCTAAGCCAAGAGGGCCTCTTCCTAGAAAAGGAAGGCTTAGGTGGATCAATAGGATCCATAGGTTCATCCACATCGAGCATTGTTACATCATCTTTTTCTTTCGGTTCCCTAGAGTCAACTTCTTGAGAGCTCCTCAAAGTAGGAAGATCGTCCACCTTGCGGAGAGCCATATTTTCGTCAAAGGTGACATCATGACTAATCACAACTTCCCTTTGACCAGCTACATAGATTCTATAGCCCTTAGTATATTAACCATAGCCCACGAAGATTCCTTTCTTTCTAGATGCACCCAATTTATTCCTTGTCTCTTTTGGTACATGAAAATATACAAGGCTTCCAAAAGTTCTAAAATGAGATACATCAGGTTTCTTACCAATGAACATTTCTTCAGGAGTCTTGAAACCCAATGCTTGATGAGGGCATCAGTTTTGTACATATATGGCAGTGTTTGCAGCTTCAACCCACAGAAACTTCGGAAGTCTTTGATCATGGAGCATGGCACGGACAACTTCCATAATCGTACGGTTCTTCCTTTCCGCCACACCATTTTGTTCAGAAGTATATGGTGTAGTAGTCTCCCTCTTAATGCCAGCCTCTTTACAAAAGTCATGAAACTCGTTAGATTCATATTCAGTCCCATTATCAATCCTTAAGACCTTGATCTTCTTTTCAGTTTGATTCTCGATCAAGGCTTTGAAGTGTCGAAACCAAGAGAATACTTCATCCTTATTTTTCAAGAAGTATATCCAAGTCTTTCGAGAATAGTCATCTGTAAAAGTAAGATAATATGAATAGCCTCCCAAGGAGTTCACAGGCATCATACCAGATATGTCTGAGTGAACCAACTATAATATATCGGAGGTCTTGCTTTGGCTTGAGGGGAATGGTCCGCTTTTGAGCTTTCCTTTGCCACATCCCGAACATACACCTTCTTTCTCTACTCGGAATTCGGGCATCCCTGTCACCATTTGTCTTACATTGGGTAGAGCTTTATAATGAAGGTGGGCAAACCTCCGATGCCAAAGTTCAAACTGAAGAGATGTGTCACAAGACATGATGCCTAGCGGACTTCCACTAACTTGATATAATGAATCAACTCGAAACCCAAGAGTGAAGGCATCTTTAACATTGTTTTTCCATACACGTACCTTACCATCACTGGAGGTTACCTTGTAGCCTTTGTCTTCCATTGCCGAGATGGATACCTGGTTCTTTTTTGAGGTCAAGTACATATAATACATCCTGTAAGTGGATTGTATTACCTTGATTCAATTTAGGAGAGACATTGCCTACACCTTTCACGGGATATTTCATATTATCTCCAACAACAATTTCCAGGTTAGTTTCTTTCTCTATCAGATTATGGAGAACTTCTTTGTAACCAGTGAAGTGCCTTGAGGCACCACTATCAATAAGCAAAATTCCCAACGAGTCCGAAGGAGCAGAGGTAGATAGAGCAGCTGGTAGATAATATTCATCTTGCTTATTGTCAACAGTGTTAGATTCATACCTGGAATTTCTAGCCTTCTTGAATGGTTGTCCTCTTCCTTGATTTCCAGCACCCCTTTTACCTTTGCTATTGGATTTGCCATTCCTTTGATTGCCATGAAAAGGATTTTGATCATCGTCCCAGCGTGAGTCCCTTCTATCAAGGCATTCTCTTGCATAGTGGCCTGCTTTATCGCAAATGTAACATCGTCCTTTTCTTCCACCCTTAGGTCCAACCTTTCTTTTTGATTTAGACCCAGAATTATTTCTTTTCTTAGCATGAGAAGAAAAGGCAGCATGAGGACCTTTAGGCATGGGCATTTCTTGCTCTTCTATCCCTGTTTCTTTTTGAATGCATCTTGCCATTAATTCCTCGAATCCAGGAATTATGTTATTGTTGAGAAGAGTAGTCCTGAACACGTACCATTCGAATGGTAATCCTCCAAGAGTCGTGAGTGCCATTTCCCTATCAGTAATAATCTCCCCAATAGATAGGAGATCGTTCTTGATCTCGGTGATTCTTAAGAAGTATGCTTCCATATTCACATCTTTGCCCTTCTTAATTTCCTTCAGCTGATTTCTAAGAAACAAGACTTGATTTGCATCATTAATGTTCAATAAACTCACCAATCCATTGTAGATTTCCTTGGAGGTGTTCAGGTCAGAGATGTAAGTCACCAAGTGCTTGTCGATAGAGTCTTGGATGATCTTCCTTGTTTTGACTTCACCGGTTTTCCATTTGTTCCTGGCAGCAACAGGTGCATTCGATGGAGGCTCAACAATATTGCCTCTCACATGGTCCAACACTCCTTGATCTTCTAAGGTCAGATTGAGAGACATATTCCATCTGTGATAGTCAAACTTCTCATGGAGCTTGTCTTTGGTGAGGAAGAGTGTTGAGGACCCCATAGTTCTTTTAGGATAGCCTTACCAATCTTCTCTTCGGTGATTGCTCTTGCTCTTGCTCGGGCTTTGTCTTCACCCCTGCTCTGATACCATGTTAAGTTATGGTATGTTCTATGCTTAGAGCAGTTTACTTCTTTTTATTATTATTATCCATAGATTAGCAATCACATGTACATTAAATAAAGTGCAGATAAAACATTAAATGATCGACATAAAACAAGCCAAGACAAGAGACACAAGATGTGGTGGCTAGCAAGGGACAAACCCCAATATGGGGAAACCCTTTGATCAAATCCTCCTTTATATTCAATAATTCGGCAAAGAGAAATAGTACATAAATCTGATTTACATCAGTAGCAGCAAAACCTAGATCAGCCCCAAACTAGGGCGGACAATATCTTGCAAACCGACCGTCGGATCGGCTTGATTGCTTCACCAAAAGATGCGGCCTTTAGAGGAGAGTCAGTTCCACCTACAACACAGTTCTGAGAGAATTTGATGGTCAACGCTTTTCAAACTTTCAATCTGCAGTTGCAGCCCTAAATTTTGTGTCTTCCTTTCAGATGTGTGAGAGAAGAGTCTCTTTCTGCGTAGTAGGAGAAGAGCCTTTTTCCTGCGCAAGAGAGAGAGAGAGAGGTGATGATATGAGAGTGTGCAAATGAGGAAAGGACCTCCTATATCTATACACAAATGTTGATGATGAATAGATGCGATTGTTGGGCTTCTAAGACTACACGAGTTGCTAGTCGGCTTGATAATTATTCCGTAATCAAAATAAATTCATATCTCCATAAATACTTATCGGAATCGGATGATCTTTAAATCAATCCTACACCTCTTGACGAGAGGAATCTAATAAAAATATTATCAGCCATGAATAAGATGACCCACATGGAGTTTGGCCCTAGTTGCCAATTTTAACACTTTGAGATGGGTAAACGGACGAACTATAGTACACATTCTTAAAGAGAGGTGGTTGTGATAGTGGTGGATTACAACAGACCACATCTACCGAGAAATAATTCATTTTACCCACCTAACACAATGAGAAGATATGGTTGTTACTTATGAGAAGATAGATTGAGTTAAACAAATTGATTTGGATTTTGAACTAATTTGTCTTCTGATGAGGCTAGCCGAAAGGAGCGGCCAGAGGGGACTTATTAGTCCTCTGACAAGGGTACACCAGTAGCCTATCTTCTTAGAGGGGAACACAAATGGACAATCTTCTCAGATGGACGCAGACGCAGACACAGACACGGACGAATAGAGACCTAGCCATAGCAACCATACCTCGAACCTCCACCACATCACGGCCCAACACCTCCACCTTGATCCTCCATGGAGGAACCATAGACCTAGTTATCTTCCTCTAACCTATACCTCAACCTTTGACATCCACCTCACTTTTCGCTATAAATGACAGAGTTTTCCCTGGGTGGGGACTTTCTTGGGTTGTTCGGTTGGGCTTTGGCTTTTGGCCTTGGCTTTTGGTTGGGCTCACTGGATTGGTTGGGCTTGGATACTCAGCTTTGAAACTTGTATTGGCTCCCGGTTATAGAAAACAACCTCATTCGCCAGTCTTTTCTTATCAAATTGCTCTTTTTGTGAGTCTGAGGGTATCATTTCATCCAGGCACTAAAAGTATATTTTCCATTTAATCAGCTATTAAATTTTCTAATGTTTCCCTAGGATAGCCAACATGCCTTTTAACCCTTTATCACCTAGAGATAAGCATTAGGTTGGGTGGTTTCGGTTGATCCTAAAAACCTTCACCAAGTATGATTTTGATAAATAAAATACAATGTTTAGGGGTTCAGAAGGGTAATTATGCCTCTGGGTTCCAGAACTCTAATGTTTCTTTAGGGAACTCAATTCTGTACCTATAGTTCAGGGGATTCCTTCCATCCATTGGTATTGGTCTGGGTCAATTCAAAAGCCTCGCTAAATGTGCATTTAAATAAGGCACAGAGCGTTGTTTGTGGTTCCTAGGTAGGATGATGCATCTAGTTCCCTAACTCTCTTTTGCTTAAGTCAAATAGATGATTTCATTTATGTAAGGTTGGTGCCTTCCAAAGCGGCTAAAACGATCCAACAATCAAATACTGGGGGGGTTTTCTCAAGAAGTTGTTTTGGTCGATCCTAAAAGCGCTCCTCAACAACACATTTTCATAAGGCACGGAGGTTTGGGGGTTCCGGCAAGCATGAGATCCAATCTAGGGGTTCCTGAACTCACATTTTGTAATGGTGAAATAAATCAATTTCCTAATTCCCTCTGACTTGGGTCTGGCACCTGAATTGGAAAGTCAAGGGACGTAGGCATTAAAAACCTTATGAAATGTGGTTTTGTATAAGGCAAACCCTTGTGTTTTGGGGGTCCTTGTAAGATTCCAACATCCGGGGCTCGAACTCGGGATTTTATTAGGCAAAATTGATGAATTATGGCATTTCTCTAAAGAGGAGGTAATGTTCACACCCATACTCTGGCGGGAGAGCCACTATAATCCGAACAACAAGGTCATTGTCGGGTTGTTTCGGTCGTTACCTATGGTTGAGATTGACATGAGAATTATTTGGGTAGTTCTTTCCTCTATGCGTATATGTGTGACTTCAATTAGTTGACCATTAGTTTATTTCCTCATATTAGTATTGTAGCATCATAGTTCTATTAGTCATCAAAGATCTATTTGTAATATTAGTTATAATAGTTGAATTAGTCTCTTAGTGACCATATTTTGTAGTATACGTGCAATAGTTGAGCCTCTCCAGCAAGTGAGGGTAAGGGACAAGCAAGAAATACTATCTAGGAGGTAGTTGGTTGAGCCTACCCAACTCATGAGGGTACAAGCTAAGTTCCATTTGATAGCAGAATGGAGATAGGGGCTTGCTTAGATGATAGGGGTAAGAGAAGAGGCATGGAGTGATGAGTACAAAGAAATATGTGAGGTAGAATTAGAAGAGCTATAATAGATAGCTAGAATTAATATTAGATCATAGCTATACCTTTTGATGACTACTAGCAGCTTTTTAGACCTTTGTATGCCTACCTACCTTGTTTGTCCCAGGGGTAAGCATTTGATTTTCATAGTTTGCCCCAGGAAATTTGAGCTTTGTGAGAATAGGGATTCCCTTAAGCCTTGGAGTATCGTGACAATAACCTAAAGCCTAGGAGGGAGTCTGTCCCAAGAGCATTTGAAATAATCCCTTCTCACTACCCAATTTCCCATCTTGCATAGGCCACCTTCCCACTCATTAATTTCCCACTTATATGCTAAGTTATTGTTTGGTCAATTTAGTATTCCTAAATTGATATCATTAATTGTCAACCCGGGGCTCGTAAGCTGATGAAGTGAAGGTGTACTATATGTACTTGAGCAACCTCTTAGAGCTTTTTGTCGTTTGGGGGAGTTGTTTGTGATTAATTTATCTTCCTAAGATGGGGTGATGTATTTATAAACAAATGAGTGATGGTGTGTGTGGAGTGAATTCTAGATGAGTGAGGGTGTGTGATTAGTGGTTTCTAACTATTTGCTGAAAAGGGAAAACTTGAAGGAAATAAATGAATTAAAATGAACTTGAAAGCAAAGAACCACTTTCTAGTAGTATTAGACACCATTCATATTGCTGCAAATAAAAACAAAATCACTTAAAAGACCAATGATAATGTTTATCTCTTCCTAACTCTCTGCCTCTAACACATAGTACTGTGTAAGACACGATTAAGAAGTAGCTAAAAGTAAGTCTAATAAATGATGAAAATGAGAAATCTACTTTAAAGACTAGTGATAATATTTTGCTCTTTCTAACTCTGTGCCTATATCACATAGTACTGTGTAAAGCACGATTAGAAAGTAGCTAAGGATTAGTCTAGAAAGCACCCAAAGCCAGCTGCAAGTGATTAGTATTCTGATCTCTAAAAGATAAACAATTTATAGTAAGAGACCATTCATATGTTAGCAGACAGTTTTGAGAAATAAAACCAAAAACTAGCTATGGAAATAAAGTAAGGGGCAGCAACTTTAAATCTGTCAACTGAAACTACCACTAGATATAAAGAAAACACATAAACACACAAGTAATCCCGGGTCAAAAACCTACAAAAGAACAATGCTGATCAGCTTAAAAGAAAGGATTCAAAATGAATTAAAATGAAGTAAACTATGCTGTACATAGATCAAGAAAAGAAAATGTTGAACATGAAAATACTATACAAGGCTAATATGAACAGGGGCCCTCCATTCACATAACCCAAAGAAGACTCAAAGTGTTGAAAGCTCCAAAACAACACTGCTTCTATTACTCCATGTGCAGAAATTCACAGTTAAGAG
Source organism: Pinus taeda (assembly GCA_000404065.3). Lineage (NCBI taxonomy): Eukaryota > Viridiplantae > Streptophyta > Pinopsida > Pinales > Pinaceae > Pinus > Pinus taeda. The sequence continues at coordinate 8,788 of APFE030126292.1, forward strand.
TGCTAGAACAGCACTATAAAAACAAAGTCTTGGGAATGCTCGAAAATTAGAACAAGTTCATAAAAATACAGCAAGTGAAAGTTAACATAAGCGTACGCAGACACAAGTATTTATAGGCATCTGAAGGATAGCCTATGCGTGCTGCTAAAACTGAAAATAAACAAACTGTTATGCATAATTAAAACTGCAGTAACACGTCATGAGCCTGCGTGGGTGAGCTGGAGGTCCTGGTCGTCATGGGTATTGAATCCAGAGTTGGATTATGTCTCCCACATCCTGCGTAACACGGGCAAGCCACCGTTTGAGCTGACGTGACCCAACAGCTTACGCATCACCGTTAAGCTGCCTTCGTTGACCGGATCTTGCCCCTGTTTGACCGGAGGTACAGATGACGTGGATGATTGAACAAATGGCACAGGAACCTCGAGAACCTTGATACCTAAGTACCCATGTGGCTCTTTTGGAAAAATGGCACGTGGAACCTTGAGAACAACAAAAAGGCTGCGGAATCTCCAGATGGCTGCGGAATCATCAGATAGCTGCAGAATCGGTAGACATTAGCAAAGCTCACTTGATCATGCTTAATGACATCTAATGTAATGATCTAGGTGGTTTTACATGGAAAATGAGGTGAAAGAGAGAGATAGGTGATGAAAAATAGTAGGTAATAGTAGATGATGAGGTGTAGGTTAGAGGCTCTACATTAGGTACGCCTTAACCTTGTTATTGAGTCAGTTCTCCCCCGATTGGTTATCTCTTCCAATCATATGGAGGGTTCGTTCGTGCCTCCTGCATGATGAATGTATACAGATTCATCATATGCTGCCATATAGTTACATTGAGTCATGATTTTGTTCAAGGGAAATTAGCCTGAGTTGGCCTCTCTGCGGTGTCTCTTGACTCATTTTTTCAGTTAGCCATCCTGGTTGTTAGTGTCATGTCTGTCATCACATCAGTTATATTGGTCCTTTACTCATGCCTGTTTGAGAAGGTCTCCATTGACTTCTTGTTGGTGGGTCTTGTCCTTATCGACGATGACATCTTGCTCTGAGGGCAGGCATAGAGCTGCACCCTGGCCCTATTTTCATTATTGATAGGTTACCTTGTGCTCAGCATCGATCAGTATCATGGGTCTTTGACTGAGTGGTTTCCCTTGTGTTCGACGTCAGCTTACATTATCACACATTGGGATTCGTGCAGTTCCTTGGTTTCCATTTGACCCTATTTGTGGATACCTCGCCCGTGTGTCAGCTTTCATTATTAGTTGGTTCAGAGGGTTTTTGCCGTGCGCTAGCCACATATTGTGTACGCTGGAAACGTACTTTGGTTCGGTTACTGCATCTCTTTCGTCCGATTCCTTCCACATTATTGGCCTACGGGTTACACTCACACTAGATTGATGAAGGATGCCTTAATGCCTTCCTTCTAGCGGATCTTTTCCTATCGACTCCGACTCATTGCTCTGGGGCAAAGATCTAGAGTCCATTTGGCAGTACCTTGGGGTTTGCAGTCATTAGTGGCAGATCCTTCGCTATCGACAGTGGGAAACCATCATTGTCTCCTGATTGATAGATTCTTACAGGTGTTCGACTCCAGCTCATTTATTTGCACTTGTTGGTTTGTACTGGGTACCTTGACGCTCATTATCATTATCGGTGAGTAGTCTCGCGTTTGTTAACGGTATACATCAATGACCGGTAATCAAACGATTTCTCACATGGTCGACTTTAGATCATTTATTCCCATGGTTTAGAATGTACCACGACGGTCGGTGAAGACCTCAGGTTGTATCAGCATTCATTGGTTCACTTGACAGTTGCTCCTGTTGCTGCTTGTTGATACCACTCCACCTTATATGTTGCAGTTAGTCACGACGACATTATATATGCTGGCACCTGAGTTTGCAGTGTAGTACCATCCTTGTCCATCATGTTCAGTTGGTACCTTTTGGGATCAATCTTTGATATCAGTGATCTGTTGTATCTTTCAGCATCATTGACAGTTTTATATGTGATATTTAGACATGTACTTGTTCGATCATGATCAGATGATCCATTATGTATTTTCCAGTCATTTATACTTGTATACTTAGTGGATCTACTTATACTTGAAATGTGGGCATGCTTTTCTTTCTCTAAGCATGGGTATGCCCGCCTCAGATGGTGTTTCTTTCTGATCTCCTTTTCTGGCTTGGCAGGCTGAATTATGGTGAAGTATTCCTCGGTTTTTGGCAGATTTCCTTTCCATGTACTTGCTTAATATATTTCGGCCATCATGTTCCCCTTCTGACCTCATATATTAGGGGGCATCTGTTATAGCTCCAAATCTCACTGTTATGGTTTGTGACGCTGCACTCATGGCCTAGGGCAACCCCTCCTTCCAGACGTGGTCCCAAATTAAAAAAAACAGTGTTTTATCCCCTGTACGCGAAATTGCCCTGCGTTAAACGCGTGTATACGCGGGTCTGCATATACCCAACCCGCGTATATGTATTAAAACACTTAAAAAAATATAAAACTCCTTATTTTCGGGTGGAGATCGTGGGTTTT
>APFE030126295.1:3420-25609 GCA_000404065.3 Pinus taeda
TATATATGGAACAAAACTTTAAACAAAAAGGAACTGGAATGGTTTTTAAAAAGACACTGACGGGAGATGAAGGTGCGCGCGCACAAAGGTCAGGGTTGACCTACCACAGGAGACGCAGGGAGTTTTAAGGTGTTAGGGTTGTTGTCTGGCGCAACCGCGAGGAGGTAAACAACTACGGTTCCGGAACAGGACCTCAGAACGGAATAAGGCAACCGACAGCGATGGAGGATTTAGGTTACACCGACCTCGTGGATTATTCCGCTGATCCCTGGGAGGACCAGCACATTTTCGGAAACCCTAACCCTTCGGGATTCGGTCAGACAGCTGTCGCCGACGAGTCCTCACAGATTGACAACCCGGAATCAACTGCACCGGTTCATTTGTCTCCATCACACGACCTGGAAGTTCCGCAGCTATCTCCAGGCACAGCATCCCTCTTGCTCGCATCGCTCTCGCCGGACTTACCGTCCCTAGACTCGCCCCCACCCTCGAGATCTAGCCCTCCTCCAGTCCCATATTCGCCTCAATGTATATCTGAGATCCCTCAGACTGGGGAGGGAATCCGTCATTCAGGTAATTTCGGTACGCCGGCTATTCCGGCCCCGAACCCTAAACCCTCGCACCCGGTTAGGGCTTCGAATCCGCTCTCCGACCACCCAAAGGCGCCGCGATCGAAGAAGCATAAGATCAAATGCATCAAGGAAACGGTGATCGACATCTCGGTGGCCTTCGGTGATCCCACAAATTACGAAGAATCAATGGCGATGGCTCGAACGGTTCTGGTAGGGCATGTGCAGGGGCGTACCTACACAACGGACCGACTGATGTTATGGGTAAAAGAAATCTGGGGTTCTTACCTCACCACTCTGTCGGAGGTACAAGAGCTCCCACGGGGATGGTTTTCACTTCATTTCGCAACAGAGGAATGCACGGAAAAGGTATTGGCACAATATTGGCACATCGAGCTGTTACCAGTATTACTGAAACGCTGGAGCCCATTATTCGACCCAGAGCGCGAACAGATTGGGGCTGGCCCTCTATGGGTTCGATTACTGGGGCTTCCTCTACAATACTGGACAGAAGAGGCCTTCATCAAAATTGGGAACGCTCTCGGTAATTACTTGGATCACGACCGTTCGTATAAGGATAACAGGAAAAGAACCCTAGCCAGGATACTGGTGTATTTAGACACCAGGGAGGGATTAGTAGGAAAAATCACACTGAAATGGGGACAATTCAGCAGACTACAAACTCTGGACTACGAAGGGGTTCCCTTCCGTTGCAACCGGTGCCATCAAATTGGTCATCTATTCAAGGAATGTCCGTTGAATCTCAGCCCGGTAGATTCGCCTGTCGCTTCGACCACGGTGTCCAGAGGGGTTTCGCCGACTATTCCACGCCCTCCACGAAGCTACGAGATCCTCAGCAATGTACCTGTGAATGTTGCGGTGAACATACATGCGCCTCCCTCGCCACCACTGACTCGAACAAGGGCAGCTGCAGCAGCAGCGCACAATCCGGGAATATCTCCCTCTCTCCCTCCTTGCACACTTGGTATCACATCTACTTGTATGAATTCTGATGTTTGCACCATGGAACAGTGCACTATCCCCTAGCCCCTCCTGATCCCCCCATCCGCCCCTCCGTCTCTGACCCTCTCATCATCCCCTACATCTTCCTCATCATCCAAATTGGCCCCCTCTCACTCATATTCCTTGCGGTCTCGCACCCCCCAACCAGATGCCCCCCAAATCGAATTGGGACTGGTACCTATCAGCCCTAGTTTCCTTACCACTCGGGGTCGGATATCTCATCTCAATAAGGCTATCAGACATGCGGGAGCAGAAGTAGCAGCTGGCTGCCAAGCTACCATTTATGGGGTCCTTAGAACATCAAAACCCCCTAAACGGGGTCCCCCATGAAGTGTCTTTCATTCAATTGCAGGGGCCTAGCTAGTGCCCCCAAAAAACTAGCCCTAAAACGACTTTTTGAGGTCGATCTGCCGGACATTATCCTTCTACAAGAAACCCTCGGATCTGCTGAATCCACCACTCAAGCTCTCTCCCTTCTATCGACTAGATGGAACTACTTCGCATCTGATGCTATTGGAAGATCGGGGGGGATGGCGATTGGATATAACCCTAGGAACATCAGACTGGAGTCATCTTGGGGGGGGCAAGGCATACTCGGAGCAGACATTTTCTCTACGGAACTGGGGATGTCCTTTCGAATCATCAATATCTACGGACCATGTCATCAGCGAGAAAACTACTGGAGGCAATTACTTGGAGGCAACCTGATGTCGGAAGACCACATCATTCTGGGGGGCGACATGAATTTCTCGCTGGGATTTAGTGAATCCTGGGGCTCTATGGCTCAAGTGGATCCGATCACTACCTTCATCAGGAACCTACTTGATCAGCATGACCTCATTGACATACCCATGCAGAAGCCCCTACCGACTTGGCGAAATAGAAGGGTAGGCCCTGCTGCACTGGCTAGACGACTCGACTGTTTCCTGATGAAAAGCCAGTTGATACGACAACTAAATCATTACAGACAATGGGTAGGCAAGGGAGGTATATCGGACCACTCCCCCATCGTTCTGGAGATCCTGGGCACACACCAGAAGCCCAAGGCGCCCTACAAATTCAATCATACATGGATTCAGGACCAGAGCTTCATAAATTTTGTCTCGGACTACTGGCGATCACACCCCATTGACCAGGAAGACTCGATGGCCAGAGGATTTGTGAAGAATCTTACGGAACTAAAGCACTTGGTTATAAACTGGGCAAAAGAGAAGAAGAAGAGGGATGATGCACAGTTAGCGTCGGTAGAAGATGAATTACAAAACTTACTTGATGATAGAAACCTGGGCTTCATAACTCAAGATGACAAAACCAGATTGGTGAACCTGGAAAACCAGAAGAACAAGATTCTCAAGGAAAGAGCTAAATCGATCAGACTAAGAAACAGAGCCATCTGGCTCAAAGCTGGGGATGAAAACACCCACTATTTCCACAATTACGCCAAAGGCAGGAAAGTCACAAATACCATCTGGAACCTCCCACGACCAGATGGCAGCCTGGCGGACTCCTACAGTAAATTATCCCATCTTGGTATGGGTCATTTCAGGGGACTATATAAATGCCCTGCAGGCACAAACCTGGCTGAGATTATCAATGTGGCCACTCACTTACCCAGGTTTGTCATGGAAGAAGACACTGAAGATCTAACAGCCCCTGTTACTATGGCAGAGCTGGAGAGCACTCTAAAATGGTTCCAAAAGGAGAAAAGCCCGGGCCCAGACGGATGGACCATTGAATTCTACACAGCTTTTTTCGAGCTTCTGGGAGGAGACATCTTGAAAGTGGTCGAGGAAAGCAGAGCCACAGGCACCCTATACAACGCCATCAATACCACTTTCATAGCACTCATACCGAAATCGGACTCTCCAGCCTCATTTGATGAATTTCGTCCCATATCTCTGTGCAATGTGCTCTACAAAATCATTTCAAAGATCATTGCAAACAGGATCAAGCCCATTCTATCCCGTCATATTGGTCCCCAACAATTCGCTTTCCTGGAAGATAGACAGATCCATGAAGCTATTGGATCTGCTCAAGAAGCTATACACTCAATCTGGACGAAACACCTCAAAGGCATCCTTCTGAAGATCGACCTCTCCAAGGCTTTTGACAGGGTAAGTTGGCTCTATATCAAAATGATCCTCATCCACACTAGATTTCCTATGGACCTCATAAATTGGATCATGGCCTGCATCACTACCCCTACATTCATCATCCTAATCAATGGGTCTGCCACCCCTTTCTTCCATTCTGAAAGAGGCCTCCACCAGGGATGCTCACTCTCTCCTCTACTCTTCATTATGGTTATGGAGGCTCTCAGCAGACTCATAATCTCTGCGAAAAGAGCTGGAAGCCTCAGGGGTATTAAAATATCTGATGAATGCTATCTTACCCACCTATTATTTGTAGACGATATTCTAATACTATTGGATGGCAGCATTCAGGACACTACCACGTTCAAAAGATTGCTAGACCTCTTCTCCCGGGCAACGGGCATAGAAGTAAATCAGAGGAAATCCACCATCACACTGGTTGGCATTACTGTGAATGAAACACAAAGGGCACTACAATGCTATCCATTCACCTCGCAACCACTGTCCGAAGGCCTTAAATATCTGGGGTATTGGTTAAAGCCAACTAACCAAAAGATTGCAGACTAGGTATGGCTGATCAGAAAAGTGGAAAAAAGATTATCATGCTAGTGCAACAGATACTTATCCAGGGCCGGAAGACTCACCCTTATTAAATCTGTACTTGAAGCAACGCCGGTTTATTGGATGGCCCTGGCATGGATACCTAGGCACATTCTGGCCAAACTACAACAAATCTGCAACAGATACTTATGGGCTGGCAATCAGGATAAGATAATATTTGCATGGATAAGCTGGGACAAAATTGCAATACCTAAGAAATGGGGAGGCTGGGGACTAAAGGAACTTCCCATTTTTGCCAAAGCACTTGCGGGTAAAATGGGCTGGGCACTTTTAACCTCTCAAAGCTTATGGACTAAAATCTCTTACTACAAATATATATGGCCGTTGAGCATCGAGGACTGGGCCAGACTACCGGCATGGAACAGAGCTGGTATCTCATCAATTTGGAAGGCCCTCCTACACTCAATGCCGCTCATCAGAGACAACATAACTTGGTGAATAAGAGATGGGAGTAGAGCCAGAATTGGCCTTGATCCCTGGATAGGCAGTGGAGGGAGACACATACTGCCTCGGGACCTGATTAATCTTCTAACTGGACGTGGCATCAAAGTAATAGCTCATATTGCAGACCCAGAGCAATCCGATATTTTTCATCAAGCATGGAAATCAGAACTGCATCTTAACATTCCCAGGAGATGGCATCGGGATTGGAGAGCCTACACAGAGGCTCTAATTGAATCACACATTCGCATCACAGAAGGACCAGATGAACTCTCCTGGAGACCGGTTGAAACAAGACATTATACACCAAAAGAAGGATACTTACAGTTGATCTCTCACAAGCATCCTGACGCCATTGCTAGTTGGTGGAAGCAAATTTGGAAAGTGGAGGCATCCCCTCGATCTAAAATGTTCACATGGTGCATCCTACGGGACTGCATACCCACAGGGGAACATCTCAAACGTCGGGCACTGCATGGTCCTACCTGGTGTGTCTTATGCAGAATGGAATCGGAATCCACTTCCCACCTATTCCTGAGCTGCAGTGCTATATCGGAACTATGGCAACATCTCAAACCGGCTACAAATTTTGTGGGTGAATGGGGCGGCACTGATCTCATCACAGCTTGGACAAATTGGACAAATCGGCACAAAGGAACAAAACTCATAAACCTTCCCATCATTGTCAATTGGTCGATTTGGAAAGCTAGGAAGCAGATTATCTTTGAGGACAAGCCGATACACTGGCCTGCGCTGGAAGCAGCCATCATAACTGCCCTTAGTGAGCTACCCGAGCCTATCCCTCACGCTGTCCGTCAGCATACCCCTCCTCCATGTATCGATCTCAGCACCCCGTGGGCTTACTTTGATGGTGCTGCATCTGAGCAGCGATGTGGAGGAGGCTTCATTATTTACCTATCTGAGAATCATCTGTACAAAATCAAGGCCGGGCTGGGGCCTGGCACCAACAACTTTGCAAAGCTAATCACCCTCCGCCACCTCCTTCATTTTGCCTTGAGCCACCGCCGTAACCACATCAATATTATGGGGGATTCTAAGATCATTATAGACTGGATCAACGACACTTCTACATGTCACATGCACTCTCTTAGCATCATTCTGCACGAAGCACTTGAACTCAAAGCAGCATTTAACATTATCATTGTATCTCATATTTACAGGGAGCACAACAAGGAAGCAGATAAGCTTTCCAAGGAGGCCGCGAGGATGGATAGGGGCCTGTGGGAGATCATGGAAATAAAAGATGCACAGGAACGAAAATACTACCACCGCCCCTACATAGACCAGGCTTACCCAACAGCGGGACAACACAATACACAATAGACAGCACAGGCATGAAGTAGCAGAGACACAGGATATTTTTGAAAGTTTTCAGTACATATACAGCTTATTAGATAGAATAACACTGTAATACCCTGCGTGGTATCAAATACAGTCTATACAGAAATTTTTGAATGTTATAAACAACATATATATGACATCTGCTACCGACAGATACAAATGTAATTTCAAAGCTAACATAATGAATTTTTTGTGATTTTCCCAGTGGGAATATATATAAGTATATAGTATATTATATATATATATATTATATATATATATATATATATATATATAATATATTAATTATATATATATTTAATTAATTAAATTTTAATATATATATATATGAACAATAGGAACGGATTTTTTTATTTAAATAAAAATTAATAAAATATTTTTTATTTTAATTTTAAAAGTATAAAAATTATATATGCTAATTATTATATTAACGATTACTTATTTATAACAATAAGAATTTTAGAAAAAAAAAAATTATTATCTAATTAATATCATGGATGGTGTGGTGGTTTAACCTCGCTTGAGGGACCCAAAGCATTGGATCTTACCGGAACCTAAAGAAACAAATTATTATTTGATTTAAGATTATTCCTATGCTCAAAAAGCTTGGAGAGAAGCCTCCCGAGCTCACTATAATTTTGACATTGTAAAAGGCTATAATTTTTTTTAATGGTTTATTTTATTATATTCAAATTTAAATTTGAAGTGATAGTTATGACAAGAGTTGGAATTTGGATTTTTATTTATCTGTTATATACAATTTTTTTTTTATGTTTTGGGTCCTTATGCTTTTAGTCCAAAAAACAATATGTTCAAAGTTCTTCTCTTTAAGAATGATGTTTTCATAATAAATTAACCCTTATCAATAAAGGCTTGATTAAAAAAATTACCCATCAATAACATATTTATGTTGAAAAATTTCACATATTTATCATAAGTAAAAAAAAAACAAAATGACCATACCCTGATAGGGGTGCGAGCCGACAATTAAGCACTTAATCTAGGAGGGAAGGTTGATGTCTATCAGAGCGATTGCGGACGAGGAGACTGGAGCGGCATGTTGGTTCTGTGGTGCCACCAACAACAATAATTCTATCAACTGTGTGTGAAGGTTAACAGGTGTGTTCTTAGCTATCTCTTCACTCTCGTAATATTGACCTGCTTTGGTTCTCGTTTGAGGGAGAGAGAAGGTATTATGGGGGTGGACTGCAAAATTGAGAAGCGCAGGGGGCATAGGCTAGTGGAATTTGCTTGGTTTTTCTTCTGTCTGTGGCGCCCGATAGGTATCCTCTCCATTTCTCTTTGCTTTGAAGTTCTCCTTTCCCACATGGGAATTCTAATGGCATTGGACATAGGGCTTAGTTTCGTAACACGCAGGAGTCTTGCTAGTAAAGCTAGGGAGATGAGCCTTGGGGATAGAGTAGGCTAATCCACCTACATTTTGAGAGGCAACCTTTGTTTTAGGTTCATGCGCAACCGTAGGGAGGTCTATGGAAACCTCAAAATGAGGGAGAAGGCTGAGAACTTTGGGTGGGAAGTCTAGCAAGGGAGTGGAATTGGCTATGGAAGGAATACTGGCAATGGTGGCGTCATGGAGCTCAGGGATGTGTGGATGACTCGGTCAGGTCCTCCTTCTGTGCCTAGGGCAGAGGGTAAAGGGCATGCTAGCCAGGGTAAGTTGTTAACTGGTAAGTGGCCGCACTTATCAACTTGGGACTGGGGAGAAGAAGAAAGGCAGATTGATGCTGAGAGGAGGTGTCTAAGGTGAAGTGCATTCACTGGTGTTGGTTGTGGGTCGGTCCCCTATGGGGAATTAACCTGCGACCCTGAAAGGTCGGGCACTGCAACTGATGGGGGGTTATGATGAAGGCGAGTTGGTGTGTTGTAATCCTACCACCTGTGTGAAAGCTCCCTATCGTATTATGTTGAACTGTAACTGAAATGCAGTTTGTTGTAATGTACAAGGTCGAGTGAGAGAGACCATGGCATGATTTGCAAAAACCTATGGTCATGGAAAGAGGCCCCAAGCAACTAGAAATGACACAGAACTGGGTCCATTAGAGGGACGCAGAGGCAGGAAATCTGTTGAAAGGTTAATAAGTGAAGTGACAATTTCCTACTGAGAGGAACTAAGGAGGAAATTCACAAATTGTTAGAGGATTGGGAAGAAGAAGTGAAGCATGAGAGTGAGACAAACATGGAACTGGAGGATTGGAGAATCCTTGTCCCAAATCCTGGAAATACGAGGGGTAGAATCACTCAATTCAAGCAAGCACCCTCTACTTGTACTGGTTGATGAAAATCCTGCTAGGCAAGGCGATGGAACAGATTTTGGTGGGCATGGTTGTTATATTCCAAGGCATGTCGAATTACAAACAAGAATTCCAGAAGGTGGAGTTTCAACTGCAAACATGATGTTCGACTTGGCCGAATTGAGAGGCACTTCCCTTGTATCTTGGTCCAGACTAAGTTGTCGAGGAAAAATGCCAAGGATCCAGCACCATTGGAATCAACTTCTACTGAACAACACGAGTAACAAGCCTACTTTTTAATGGTTTTGTTTATATATGCGGATAGATTTTACATTTCCTTATGCAAATATATGTGTATGTAGATCTCTAGAGTATGGACAAGAATCTTAGACTTATATAGCTTGGATAGAAAGACTGAAAATCTTTTGTTACTAGATGGCATACAATGCGGATAGGTGGCCAACAAACTTGGTTTCCCACTAGGCAAGTTGAGGTCACCTAACCAATCTATGTGGTGTAAATTTGCTCTATAATTAATGAAATAGGAGGATCTACCAAGCTTAAAAAAAATTGGCCATGACAAGCAAATGACTTATTAATTCTTGAATCTTGGTTTGAAATTTCATGGAACACTAACAATAAAATCGCAGGAACCTGAAATCAAATGTCCTTGAGCTAGACCTGCCATAGCATTTGTATATATGAGATATGACTAAGGATATCTTATGGGACATATAAGATAACCAACATAGTAAAACTATTGATTGTTATCAACAAAAACTCAAAAATAGATTCATTAATATGGTTTCTGTTATGATTTACATAATCTAATAAATATTATTGGATTTAAAAATAAAATATACATTTCACTGTATATATTTTAGCATTACTTTGGATCATAGGATATACACTAATATTAACAAGATTGAATGCACAGTATCTAAACCTTTTAAAAATTAAAATACTAAACTTATAATAAATGGACATTGTGGGTCTCATAACATCATGTTATAGGATTATGCTATGATAAAGTCACAAAATTTTCTATCTCTAGATAGAAATAGTCTCATAACACTAACGCACACCAAAAACTTGTCAATTCCATGATAGAAACACATTACTCACACAAAAAATTATTCAATTCCAAGCTAGAAACACATTACCCACACCAAATATTTGTCAATTCTAAGCTAGAAAAAGAGACTTATTATATTTATTATTTTATCTCCCTGAAAGGAAAAGGTCCAGAAATAACCATTGTTTTTAACAATTCTAAAACATAAATTCTCTTATACATAATTCACACCAAAAACTTGTCAATTCCAATCTAGAAGAAGATACTTATTGCGTTGATATGTTTTTCTCTTTGGATGGAATAAGTCCAGAAATAACAATTATTATAAACACTTCTAAAACAAAAATAATCTCTAACACATAAGTCACACCAAAAACTTGTTAATTCCATTCTAAAAACACATTACTCACACCAAAAACTTGTTAATTTCAAGCTAGAAGAAGAGACTTATTACATTAATATTTTGTCCCACTAGATGGAATAAGTTCAGAAATAACAATTATTATGAACAATTCTAAAACATAAATAGTCTCTAACACATAATCACACCACAATCATGTTAATTCCATGTTAGAAACACATTACTCACACCAAAAACATGTCAATTCCAAGCTAGAAGAAGAAATTTCTTGCATTGATATTTTACCTATCTAGAACGAATAAGTCCATCCTTCCACTCAAAAGTTTAGGTAGCCAAATTACTGAAGGTTCTCTCTTTCCTTTTTGAGGAGTAGGCCTTCAATAATATATGTGTGAGAGACATGAAGGTTATCCCTTTCCTTGCTGAGCAACAGGCCTTCAATGATACTTATATGCGTGAAGGAAGGCTATCCCTTTCCATCCTGAGAAATAGGCCTTCAATGACATACATGTGTGTTTGTGATTATGTTGTGTCTCTAATGACATGGATTTTCAAAACCAAGAATAAAATTCTTGAGGGGTATCTGATCGCCTGCAAACAACAACCATGCATGAATTCCTAATGGTAATAGCAGATTTCCTCTTCACCATTTTCAACCCACATAGCATAAGTTTTTTTTTTTCTAAATTGGTCTACTTCTATATTTATACAAAAAAGTTACAGCGAGGTCACTGCCTCGAGAGTTCATGCCATGAAGTTGGCAAAGAGCAAGAAAATCTTGGCTGCTTGACTGTGGAACCAGCCAAAAACCTTACATCAGAAAAATTAGTACCAAGGGACACATAAAAATCTAGAAGGTCTCGAGACTCTGATTCATACAGCGATATCGGACTAAGTTGACCACTGCTTTTCAAGAACTGATTTTGACACATATAGAAACATAAATAGACCCCGACCTGAATCATAGACAGAAGCTTGAAACAGGCATGAACACTGAAAAATGAAAAGAAGGAGAACTTCAGCTTCGGAGGCAGAACCAAAAAACCAGAGGCGCTGACCGGTTCAATCTACATCTGAGGTTGACGGTTGTTCCTCCACAATTCTGCATCCAAATGTCCTGAGTTCATGGAGTCAGATGAATGATCCACAGAACTTGAGGGCTCTCCTCTCACAGACTCGCTTGGGCCAGCACTGGCTTCAGTGCACAGTGTAGGCACTCCTTCAGAGACATGGCGCTGGGTGGAAATTTGACTTACCTACCTCTGTGCTACAGGAACCCCATGTTGAAAAGCTCCCGAACCTGGAACATTCTCACATTTTTCGATAGTCACTGAGACGATGAAAGTGGAATTGGCCAGAGAACATGGAATGCGGAAGTGGGTTGTGGGATGCGCATTATGTCTACAGTCTCTGCCTCTGTCTTGCCCCCTTCCCCTGCCCCTATCGCATCTGGTCGTTGTATTGAACGATGCATCCTCAGAGGGGTCCAGAGAAGTGAAGGAGTGTTGGTGGGTGGCGCGCCCACGCGAACCTCCATGCCTGCTTACCATTCTCAGCCTTTCTCTTGGCATAATTATGGGATGAGGACTGGTGAACGGAAGATGGAGGGCAGAGAAACGACTGAGAGGCGTATGCGCAGAGTAAGCCGGAGACTGAGCCCGAAAAAAGCTGTGAACGCCGAGAGCCAGAACATAATGAAGGCCGAAGATTATGAAAGCGCAAATAGTACAACAGAGACAGACAAACATGGAAGAGCGGACAACATGCACCAGAGCAGACGAGCAGAAGGTGGACGAGCTATCCCGCTAAGGGTAGCCCTTAACAGCATCTATGCGGAGTGAGCTAAGCGCCATCGCGCTAAGAACAATAAGTCGGGACAGCAGCGTTATTGCTGCCATAAATGGATCTGTGTGAAGCCGACTAGCCAACCCATAGCTGTTACAACTGGCACGGTAGGGCTGCCACTTGCCCTCCTTGCGCGCCTCCAACGTACCATCCTGGCCGTCAATCACCCGCATACGGGAGCGAGTAATCCTGTTGCACCAGAGAAGTGCATTCATGTTTGAGTTGTTCATCATCTGAGTCGCAGAGAGATCCTGAGAAATATGGGATCTCCTCGTTTACCCCTTGATTGGCTAGTCTATCTGCTACCTTGTTGGCAGTGCGTTTTACAAGCTTGAAGGTGATGCTATGGGGGTTTCGGAGCCATTCCTCCAGAAGTTCCAATCTGCTGAGCAACCTCCAGATGGAAGCTATCTTGGCGGCCGAGGTGCTTGCTTGTATCCTAATGGCCGCGTTTATTAAGATAAGGGAGTCTCCCTCTACCTCTAGTGGGAAGAAGTTTTTTTGATCTACAATGCAAATCCATTTCCATAGTCCTTCCAATTTAGCAGCATTGTTGGTGTCTTCAATTGTTCCATAGTAGATATGTACCGCTGCTCCCACTTCGTTCCTAAAGACCCCCCCAAAACCCGTCAGCCCCGGATTGCCCTTGGCTGCCCCATCAAAATTCAATTTGTATGAGTTGGATGCAGGAGGAGACCAAATGAGAGGAGAGGCAGGACTGGTTGGAGATCGAGCTTTAACATGAGTCAAAAAAGACAGGTTCAGGTTCCAGGCATTCATGATGAGGCGCTCCTGAGGTGAATCTGGCAGGTCCGTGTCTTGCCAATGCCTAATAGCTAGAGTTTCTTGGAGATTTTGCTTCAGAAGAAGCCACAAAGTGTCAATTGGCCTGCTAATATGATATATACCTAGGGGGGATAATATGGGGTACCAAGGGAGGTACCCAAGGTAATAATGTAATAATGGGATGGGCCATAGTAATAAATAAGGTGGTTAACCCATGTCATGTAAGGGACCACAACTAGTTAATAATAATGTAATGGGCCCATGGTATTAGTTGATGGTATGAGTAAACCATGGTATTGATGCATGGTATTGTATGTATGAGGCCTATATAGAGGCTAGAGACTCCACATGGAGAGATATGAAGAGAAGTATTCTTGTATGAACAAGCAAATGGCTTGTGGAGTATTCTCCTTCCTTAATGAGTGAATGTATGGTGTTGCCCTACCTTAAGGGTTTGATAATAAAGAAGCATTTCTATCTATTTCTATCTTGTTATTCTTGGGTTTATTAACATTTTCATATATTCTTGGGTTAGATCTACAACAAGTGGTATCAGAGCACTTTCTTGGGCACAAAAGTGGATTTTTTTTTTACTTTTTGCAGGATTTCAAGGGCGACAAGTTTGCAGATCAGATCTGTACGTTTTGGTTCAAGATCTGAAAAATCTGATTGCAGATCTGTATTTCTTGTGAAAAAATAGCCGATTTCAAAAAAAATAATCGGTCAAATCGGAGTCCGGATGAAGGAGATATCGCTGATCTAAAAATCAGTAGGGTTGGAGACAATTTTTCAGGGCAGCGAATTTGCGGCGGAGATCTAGATGTCGTGGTGCAAGATCTGCAAAATCCAATTGTAGATCTGAAATATTTGTGAAAAAATACTCAAATTCAAAAAAAAAATCAGTTGAATCGGAGTCCGGATGAGGGAGATATCGCTGATTTAAAATCAGCACTTTTTTCAGAAATTTTGGGTGACGGTGGGAGAGCAGCAACGTAGATCTGGAATTCTAGTGCCTGGATCATGATTTCTATCAGATGGGTAGATGCAGAATGATTGTTCCATTTCTGAAAACAGGTCATAATAATGATTCTGAGCAATATTGACGAAACTGTGACAATTTCAAATTTTCGCCAAGTCATAGAATTTTTTCTCAAAACCCTCTTCATGACGACTCTACATTTTACCGGAAAAGGTGATGGTCCTACTATTGAAGAATTCCTACAAACGATAAAGCTCAAACATGGGAGATTTTGGAAGCCTATAGTACAGTTTAATTTGCGAGAGGATGCCGACAGATGGTGGAGATCGCTAGGAATCAAACAGTTAAAAGACTTGTCAGATGAAGAATTTGAAAAACTCTTTATGGACAAATGGTCTTATGCTACAAAAAAGAAGGAAACTAAGGAGAAACATATGGGGTTATTTCCTACTGGTATATCCTTATTGCAGGTTCATGGATTTATTCAGAAAGAGAAGATCATTGTTTCTATAAATCCTAGTTGCAAGCATAATTTCATCAATGTTAATTTGGCAAAAAAATTGCAAGTTCCAACAAAAAACATTGAAAATACACAAGTTGACGATGAGAATGTTCAAATGTACAAGGATTTGAAGATTTCAATGGATAAGTATGTGTTGCATAGTGATTTGTATGCTTCTGATATGGATAACATAGATGTTGTTTTGGGATACCCTTGGATGGAATCAGTAGGTACTATCAATATTAATGTGCAGAAGAAATCCCTGAAGCTCTGGTATAAAAAGAAGAAAATTACATTACAGGATATTTCCATTAATAAGTAGGTAGAGTCCAAGGAGGTTGAAGCAGAAGATGCTACAGAGAGTGACATATCAGATGATGAGCCTTTGATGATCGACAACCAAACACAAACAGAGGTTGCATAAGACAAGACTACAGGTGATGATACATCAGAGGAGGGCTTAGTGGTTGAAGTCATATTGAAAAAGAAGACACCACAATAGGCACCACAGCAGGGTGAAGTCAAGCAAAAGCCATCGTGGGTTAAAACTTCAACATATCATCACCCACATCACCCCGCAAGACAACCATCAAGATGGAAACTAAGTAGTCACATGACGAATACAAAGGAGAGACGATCCACCTACTACACAGCAACACAGAAGAGCTGCCACGGTCAACTTCCATCTCAAGCGAGCGAGGCACCAACGAAATCGAGGGTTCACCTTTCTCTTGGATGGCTAGATGCACGTGCATGGTATCAGTGGACTACTCTTTTGAGTAGATCTTATTATTTTGTGTTCTTCCATGTTTCGGGGACGAAACATGCTAAGGGGGGTGGAATGTTATATACCTAGGGGGGATAATATGGGGTACCAAGGGAGGTACCCAAGGTAATAATGTAATAATGGGATGGGCCATAGTAATAATTAAGGTGGTTAACCCATGTCATGTAAGGGACCACAAGTAGTTAATAATAATGTAAGGGGTCCATGGTATTAGTTGATGGTATGAGGAAACCATGGTAATGATGCATGGTATTGTATGTATGAGGCCTATATAGAGGCTAGAGACTCCACATGGAGAGATATGAAAAGAAGTATTCTTGTATGAACAAGCATATGGCTTGTGGAATGTTCTCCTTCCTTAAGGAGTGAATGTATGGTGTTGCCCTACCTTAAGTGTTTGATAATAAAGAAGCATTTTTATCTATTCAGATCTTGTTATTCTTGGGTTTATTTATATTTTCATATATTTCTGGGTTAGATCTATAACAGGTGGTATCAGAGTACTTTCTTGGGCACAAAAGTGGAGAATTTTTTTTTTTACTTTTGCAGGATTTCAGGGGCTGCGAGTTGCAGATCAGGTCTGTAGGTTTTGGTGCAAGATTTGCAAAATCTAATTGCAGATTTGTATTCTTTGTGAAAAATAGCCGATTTCAAAAAAAATCGGTCGAATCGGAGTCTGGATGAAGGAGATATCGCTGATTTAAAATCAGTGGGGTTGTAGCTAATTTTTCAGGGCAGTGAGTTTGCGGTGCAGATCTGGACGTCCTGGTGCAAGATCTGCAAGAGCTAATTGTAGATCTGGAATCTTTGTGAAAAAACACCTAATTTCAAAAGAAAAATCAGTCGAATCGGAGTTCGGATGAGGGAGATATCGCTGATTTAAAATCAGCTCTTTTTTCAGAAATTTTGGGTGACGGCGGGAGAGTAGCAGTGCAGATCTAGAATTCTAGTGCCTGGATCAGGATTTCTATCACATGGGCAGATGCAGAATGATTGTTCCATTTCTGAAAAAAGGTCATAATAAGGATTCTGAGCAATATTGACGAAACTGTGATAATTTCAAATTTTCGCCAATTTTTTGTGATGGACTTGTATAAATTTGATGGCTCTCATCCAGCCAGATGGATAGCACAAATGGAGACAATTTTTCGATTGTATTACATCAGGGATGATGAGAATCGGTTGCAGATGGGAAAAAGAAATTTGGACAAAGAAAGAAGACAATGGTGGCAAGGGCATGGATGTGGCTATGGAAGGTTCTTGACTTGGGACGCCTTCAAAAGAGCTCTTATGGACCACTTTGACCATAAAGCTAATCTGGTAGATAAGCTCACACAGATAGACACACAACCCAACAAAGATTTTATTTTTACAGGAAAGAAGGAAACCAAGGAACCAAAAGGGTTATTTTTTGCTGGTATCTCTGTATTGCAGGTTCATGGATTGATTCAGAAGGAGAAAATCATTGTGTCTATCAATCTGAGTTGCATGCAAAATCTCATAAATGTCAACTTGGCAAAAAAATTGCAAGTCCCAACAAAACACATTGAAAATACACAAGTGGATGATGAGGATGTTCAAGTGTACAAGGATTTGAAGATTTCTATGGATAAATATGTGTTGCATGGTGATTTTTATGCTTTAGAGATGGATAATATGGATGTTGTTTTGGGATATCATTGGATGGAATCCGTGGGTACTATCAATATTAATGTATAGAAGAAATTCCTGAAGCTATGGTATAAAAAGAAGAAAATTACATTACAGGATATTTCCATCCATAAACAAGTAGAGCACATGGAGGCTGAAGCAGAAGATGTTCAAGGGACTGACATATCAGATGATGAGCCTTTGATGATTGACAATCAAACACAAACAGAGGCTGCAGAAGGAAATGTTACAGGTGATGATAATCAGAGGAGGGCTCAGTGGTTGAAGTCATATTGAAAAAGAAGACACCACAACAGGGTAAAGTCAAGCAAAAGCCATCGTGGGTTAAAACTTCAACATATCATCACCCACATCACCCTGCAAGACAACCATCAAGATGGCAACCAGTTAGTCACAAGGACAACAACCCCCACAAGATAGATAGGGAGAAGAGAAGATTCACCTACTACACATCAACACAGAAGAGCTACCACGGTCAACTTCCATCCCAAGCGAGCGAGGCACCAGCGAGATCGAGGGTTCACCTTTCTCTTGGATGGCTAGATGCACGTGCATGGTATCAGTGGACTAATCTTTTGAGTAGATCTTATTATTTGTGTTCTTCACATGTTTCGGGGAAAAAACATGCTAAGGGGGGTGGAATGTTATATACCTGAGGGGGGTAATATGGGGTACTGAGGGAGGTACCCAAGGTAATAATGTAATAATGGGATGGGCCATAGTAATAAATAAGGTGGTTA
Source organism: Pinus taeda (assembly GCA_000404065.3). Taxonomy (NCBI): domain Eukaryota; kingdom Viridiplantae; phylum Streptophyta; class Pinopsida; order Pinales; family Pinaceae; genus Pinus; species Pinus taeda. The sequence goes on from APFE030126295.1 coordinate 20,528, forward strand.
ACCCATGTCATGTAAGGGACCACAAGTAGTTAATAATAATGTAAGGGGCCCATGGTATTAGTGATGGTATGAGGAAACCATGGTAATGATGCATTGTATTGTATGTATGAGGCCTATATAGAGGCTAGAGATTCCACATGGAGAGATATGAAGAGAAGTATTCTTGTATGAACAGGCATATGGCTTGTGGAGTATTCTCCTTCCTTAAGGAGTGAATGTATGGTGTTGCCCTACCATAAGGGTTTGATAATAAAGAAGCATTTATATCTATTTTGATCTTGTTATTTATTGGGTTATTTCTGTTATCATGTATTTCTAGGTTAGATCTACAACACTTAGAAGGAACTCATGAAGATAGTGAAATCCCTCCTTTTTATCCGAGTCTTAAACTTCACAATTTTATCCTCCATAATTCCATGCTAGATTTTGGTGCCTCATATAATCTTATGCCTAAAGTCATCATGGACAAACTAGGATTGAGTATCACTCGACCCTACTGTGATCTTTATTCCTTTGATTCTAGGAGAGTCAAAATGCCTTGCCCTAATTAAATACTTGGTATTATCCTTGGACCAAATCTCGGCCAACAATGTAATTATGGATGTAGTGGTTGCTAATATTCCTCCTAGGTTTGGCATGTTGCTTTCAAGGTTCTACAACTTGATTTTTCATATGCCACTATCCCTGTTTTTGGTCAGCTCTAGAAACTTTATAGGGAGAAAAAGATGAAATTCATGATTAGTAGTAAAGGGAAGCTAGTGAATCATCCTATACATGTTGTCGATACTGATCTTGATTCTTTCATTTTATATAGCGATAGGAATTCTGTTGATGATGAAAGTCATCTAATGGAAATTTTAGAAGTTCCTAAGGTCATGAGAAGCATTCATGAAGTCACAATTTAAGGGAAAGAGGTGAATGAAGAGTTTTTTTAGCCAACGAATCCTATTGAGGAGATAGAAAGGATAGTGCAGAAAATAGAGAGTTTTGAGACAGCTGATTAGCTTCCTAAAGAGCGAGTAGTTCAACCTTCAGAGATCCTTTTTTCTGAATGAAGACAATGGTCTTTGGACCATAGAGTTCGATGGTGCATTGGGAAGAGAAGGATCTGGGATTGGTATTTGAATACATGGTCCATTACATTAGTCAAATAAAATTTCTCGAAATGTGAGAATGAGTTCTTACAAGTTGGCTTTTGAGTGTTCAAACAATGAGGCGGAATATGAAGCATTGATTGCTAGCCTCAAAATTCCGAAGAAGTTGGGAGCAAAGAATATTTTTGTTTATGGAAACTCTGAATTAGTAATCAAACAAGTTAAAGGGGAATACTAGGCCAAGCATCCAAGGATGAGAGCTTATTACAATGTTGTAGTTGACATCCTTAAGACCTTTTCAGAATATACTTTGTTGCTTATTCCTAGAAATCAAAATGTCATAGCTAACTCACTTGCCATTGTAGCAAGTATGGTGAAGATTCCTATTCATCCTAATTAGAAGTATTCCATCCATGTCAAACATCGCCCATCTATCCCAGATAATATGAGATTTTGGCAAGTGTTTTGGGATGATAAACAGATAGACAATTTTCTGCAATTGGAAGGAGAATTTCAGAATTCTCACATTGATGATGCATCCAATATGAATGATCCGGATATCCACTCAACTGAGATTGAAATATTACAACTCAAGGAAAAAAACATTCCAAGAGGCTTGGTGCCTTTGGAAGAGGTTTTTGATCGTGATGATGTTTCCAAGAAGCCCACCATGGTTCCTATAGGAAAAAGAGTTGAAGATGTAAACATTGGCACAATTGATAATCCTAAGATGGTTAAGCTATCAAAGTCCTTATCTCTTGAAGCAAAAAAGTAAGTACATATCTTTAATGAAATAATTTGTTGATGTATTTGCCTGGGACTATTAAGATATGAAGGTTTATGGCAAGAGTATCATCCAACATACCATTCCTATAAAGCCCAATCAAAAGCCATTTTGCAAGAAAATAAGGAGGATCAATCCCACGCTACTCCCATTGATTGAGAAAGAGGCAAATACACTTTATAAATCTGGTATAATAGTCCCTATTCGATTTTCTGAATGGATGTCTAATCTAGTGACTATAAGAAAGAACACCAGGGAGATTCGTCTATGTATTGATTTCAGAAATCTGAACAAGGTATCCCTTAAAGACAATTATCCCTTGCCCAAGATGTATCATATACTTCAGAGGGTGGTTGGGTCCTCAAGGATGTCATTGCTAGATGGATACTCCAAGTACAATCAAATTCTGGTATGCAAGGATGATCAGCTAAAGATGACCTTTACAATGCCATGGGGTACATTCATGTATGCCAAGATGCATTTTGGATTGAAGAATGCAGGAGCTACTTTTCAGTGGGATATGGACATAGCTTTTTCAAATGAAAAAGATGTATTTATGGTTATCTATTTAGATGATCTTACAGAGTTTTCAAAATCTGATGAGGATCATTTACATCATTTAAGAATTGTTTTCTAGAAATGCAGAAAATTTGGCATCTCACTCAACCCAAAGAAGAGCTTATTCACCATGGAAGAAGGTAAGCTATTGGGACAAATCATCATTAAAGATGGAATTCACATTGATCCTCCAAGAGTGGAGGCCATTCAACAACTATATTTTCCAAGGAACAAGAAAGAGATTCAGTCTTTCAATGGGAAAATCAATTTTTTGAGAAGATTCATTCCTAATATAGTTGAGCATTTGAAGGAAATCACTAACATGTTGAAGAAGGAAAGTGAAGTAAAGTGGTCTTTAGAGGCTAATAAACCATTTCATGTAGTTAAGTTTGCATTATATACTGCTCCTATTTTGATTAGTCCAGATTACACTTCAGATTTCACCATCTTTTCTTTTGCCTCTAAGCATACAGTAGCAACAGTCGTAATGCAAAATAAAGATCAGAAAAATTAGTAGCCCGTAGCATTTTACAGTTGCACTATAAGAGATGCAATACTAAGATACAATATCATTGAGAAGCAGGACTTTTCTTTGGTGAAGGCTCTCGAGGATTTTCAAGTTTATATTCTGCATTCTCACACCATTTCTTATGTTCCTACTACAGCAGTGAAAGAAATTATTATGCAGACAGATCCTGAAGCCAGAAGGGGAAAGTGGATTGCAAATATGCTAGATATGACTTGGAGATGAAGCCTACAAAGCTCATCAAAGGACAAGGTTTAGCCAAACTCATGGTTGAATCAAATCTACATGCACTAGACATCAATTTGATTGCTGCAATTTCTGAAGAACAATAAGAAGATGATCCTTTCCTATAGGTGTTAGATATATTTATTTCCTCTCCTTGGTATTCCAACATTGTCTTTGTCTTGCAGCACTTGAATCCTCCACCAAAAGTCCCTAAAGGTAAAGCTAGATTTCTAAAATTGAAGGCTTCAAAATATTGTATTCTAGATGGTGTTTTAGATTGGAAAGATCCCGATAGTGTGCTACTGAATTGTTTGGTAGAAAATGAGGCTAAGGATGTCATGAAAGATTTCCATAAAGGAGACTGTGGTGGTCATAACTTTTGGAAAACTACAACAAATAAGATCTTAAGAGATGGCTTCTATTGGCCCACCCTCTTTTTTGATGTATACAAAACAGTGATGAGATACCATGAATGTTATATTTTTCAAGGAAAGAGAAAGATTTTTCCATTTCCCTTGCAACCTATCTCAATTTCAGCTCCTTTTCAGCAGTGGGGTCTTGATTTCATTGGAAAAATTCATCCTTCATCTTTAGCACAACATAAATGGATATTGACAGCCATCAACTACTTCACAAAATGGATTGAAGCAATCCTAACCAAGCAAGCTACTGATTCTGTTATCATTCAATTCATTGAATCTAATATCTTGTCTAGATTTGGTTGCCCACAAAAAATAATCACTGATAATTTTGTTGCCTTCAAGTGAAAGTGAATGGTGGACTTTTGTGCCAAATACCATATTGTGTTAGGACATTCTACTGCTTATCATCCACAAGGGAATGGTATTGTTGAATCCTCCAATAAATATTTGGTCAACATCATCAACTTCAATCTAGGAGATGTGTTTCTTCAGTGGGATGCTAGAAATGAAGAAAAGGGCAAACATGGAAAAATTGAAAATTTATGGAAGGGACCTTACAAAATTTTTGCTTTCATAGGAAAGAATGTTTTCTTATTGGAAGAAATGGATAGGGGAGATTATCCAGGGGGAGTGATAAATGGTAGGATTATCAAGCACTACTATGTCTAAAAGAGTTCTAAAAATTCAGCATTACTGTATATACTGGTGTGTATTTGGTTTCCACCAATCTAAGTGGTTGTCATAGGAGTTTGAAGCCCGAAGAGAAGGCCCTAAGGCTTCTTTGGTAAACTATTGTTTTGGTTTTTATTTTACTTTTTAGTCATTGTCATGTCAAAAAATTAGTCAATTTAAACTCAAAAATCTGTTTTCCTGCATGTTGAATCCATTGCCCAATGGATAAGGATACTTGGTCTACAGTGTTCTTGACACCTCCAAGGAGCTTCCATCCCCACTTGGAGCCAATGTTAGTGTCAGTCTTGTTTTCCCGTCACCTAGATCAAATGTGCTTTTACTAAGCTTGTCAGGGCTTTCAAAATCAAATTTTGTCATGTCACTAGGTTTACACAGATAAATTTGATCATTGTTTGGTCGGGCTAGGAGTAAGTTCAGTCTTTTCAGAATTCACTCATGCTGGTGTTTAGTCAATTTATTGTTATCTAAATTGCTAGTATTAATTGTCAACCCGGGGCTCGTAAGCTGATGAAGTGAGGGTGTACTATATGTACTTAAGTAACTTTCTTAGAGCTTTTGTTGTTTAGGGGGGTTGTTTATGATTAACTTATCTTCCTAAAATGGAATGATGATTATAGACAAATGAGTGCAAGTGTGTGAAAGTGATTTCTATATGAGTGAAAGTGTGTGTGATGGTGATTTCTAATTGCTTACTGAATTTGTAAAAAGAACTTGAAAAGAATGAATAAATCAAAATGACTTGAAAGTAAATGACCACAATCCAATGGCATTAGTCTCTAT
>APFE030126296.1:0-11420 GCA_000404065.3 Pinus taeda
AACCCATTGGCAGCAAATGGGTGTTCAAGAAGAAGACAAATGCAGTAGGGAAGGTGGAGAAATACAAAGCTCGGTTGGTAGCAAAAGGTTATTCCCAGGTGCCGGGAATTGATTTTGGTGATATTTTTTCTCCAGTTGCCAAGATAACTTCTATTAGATTACTTTTATCTGTTGCTGCTGCTTTTGATTTTGAGGTAGAACAGATGGATGTGAAGACAACATTTCTTCACGGGGATTTGGAAGAGGAAATCTACATGAAGCAACCTGAAGGCTTTGCGGTAAAGGGTAAGAAAGAACTAGTATGCAAGTTAAAGAAGTCTCTGTATGGGTTAAAACAGTCACCAAGGATGTGGTATCAGAAATTTGATACATTTATACGGGGAATTAACTTCACCAGAAGCAAAGCAGATCACTGTGTGTATTTTAAATTAATTGGTGACCGTGTTATTTATCTGGTCTTGCATGTGGATGATATGTTGCTGGTTGGAAATGACAAAGAAATTATCCAGGATTTGGAGGCCTAATTGTCCTCAAAATTCGACATGAAAGATCTTAGTGCTACAAACTATATTTTGGGCATGGAAATTAAAAGAGATCGGGCAAAGAGGAAGCTCTAGTTAAACCAAAGGAAGTATGTCAAGACAATATTATAGAGGTTTAATATGCAGGATAGTAAACTGATGAAGGTTCCTATTCTTGTAGGTGTAAATTTATCTTCTGAACAGTGTCCCAAGACATAAGAAGAGGAAGAGGACATGTCCTGTGTTCTATATGCAAGTGCAGTTGGTAGCCTGATGTATGCGATGGTTTGTACTAGTCCAGACATTTCCCATGCAGTGGGAGTATTGAGCAGGTTTATGTCAAAACCAGGGAACGAACATTGGACAGCAGTGAAGCGGGTTTTCAAGTATTTGCATGGCACTAGTGATTATGGTTTGTGCTACCAAGGAATACCAAGATTGTACAAAGTTTTGGATATTCGTGGCTTTGTTGATGTGGACTGGGCTGGAGATATGGGTCAGAGAAGATCTACAAGTAGGTATGTGTTTAACCTATTTGGAGGTGCAGTTAGTTGGATGAGTAAGAAACAATCTGTAGTGGCACTATCAACTACAAAGGTAGAATACATGGAAACCACTCTTGCAAGCAAGGAATCAGTTTGGTTGTAGAGATTGTGTTCAAGTATGAGGCTAGTATAGGGAGCTATAAGGATACACTGTGAGAGCCAAAGTGCAATTTTCTTGGAAAAGAACCCTGCTTACCATTCAAAGACAAAGCTCATTGATGTTCAGTATGACTTTGTGAGGGCTATGATAGAAGAAAAAAAGGTGTTGTTGGTAAAGGTGGACACTTTGAATAATACTGCAGATGCATTGAAAAAATCTGTGAGCTCTCTTGTGGCCCCATGTGGAAAGAAAACAACAAGTGGGAGAATGTTGGGTTGTGTTATATTCTTTCCACCACTAGCCCACGTAGTTAACCAGGGGGTTACGAGGGGGGTGGAGCCCCCCCTTCGTTGCGTTGATTGCGTAGTAGAGGGAGTCACAAGGGGTTTGAGGGGTGCAGGTAACCCCACTTTATAATTTTGGTTTTGGACCCTATGTTAGGTAGGGTAGACCTACCTATGGTTTTGTGCATGATTTTCACACATGGTTTTGGACACAATGGTTTTTGGTCCATGGTTTTGGACGCGATGGTTTTCAGTTCATGGTATTGGATGCTTCAGCATGTATAAATATGTATTGTAACATTGAAAGGAACATAATGAAAAATCAAGCTGGTAGTCCCGATTTTGGGATCCAGGGGAAAATCTCTATGTGTATGTGTTTTATGTGTTATGCTCTGGCATTGTTTATTTTCCATGTTTTAGAATTCCTATGCAGGTAATTTCTGTATGGGGTTAAAACCTACACTTGAGGCTACAAGATCATAAGTTTGTTATTGCAAATGACCAGTTGTACTGGAAAGAACTGATGGGGATTTTACTTTTATGTTTGGTAGAAGAAGAGATTCCTAAGGTGATTGATGAATTCCATAACTATGTCTATGGGGGACATTAAAGCTAGAGAGCCACTGCCCATAAAATCCTCAAAGATGGTTTCTATTGGCCAAAATTATTCAGTGAGGTTCATACATATGTTAGGTCCTCTAAAAAATTTCATATTTTTGGTGAGAAGTAGAAGTTAGCACCTATCCCTATGATCCTTGTTCTTTTGGAGGAGCCCTTTAGGCAATGGGGGTTAGACTTCATAGGAGAAATACATCCATCATCCAACGGTCAACACAAATGGATACTTATAGCCACTAATCATTTCAAAAAATGGGTGGAGGTCATCCCAGCTAGAAATGCAACCGATGTAGTGGTCATTAAGTTTAGGGGGTAGAATATCCTTGCTATATTTGGTTGTCCAAGGAGGATTATCACTGATAATGCTCAGTTATTTAAGTCAGCCAAGTTTCTTAGTTTTTGCCAAAAGTACAACATCTCATGGGACACTACACCACCTATTATCTACAAGGAAATGGATTTGATGAGTCTTCAGATAAAACTATAGTGAGGGGTCTGAAAAAGACCATATATGAAGATAAGAAAAAATGGACTCACAACTGAAATTTTCTTTATGGGCCAACATATTTACCACCAAGAGGTCAACTAGGAAGTCTCCTTTTGTGTTGGTATATGGAAAGGCTGTAATTTTCCCTTTCCAACTAGTCATGCTAGTGGTTAAAATTCTACAAGATGTTGAGGAGGAGCCCAATTCTCTGACCAAAAGGAGAAATCAGTTGGTATAACTTCAAGAAAACAAAGGGAAGGTAACTCAAAATCTGATTAGATATCAGGAAAAGATGAAGGCTCTTTTTTACAAAAAGACAAGGCACAAATCCTTACAGTTGGGAGATTTGGTGCTCAAATGGCATGTTAGGAGAGAGGAAAAATAAAATCATGGGAAGTTTGATCCCTTGTGGTTTCAACCTTTCAAGATATATGAAGAAAAAGGAAACAACACTTTCTTAATGGAAAGCTTCGATGGTGAGGTGTTTGAACTGCGTGTGAATGGGCAATTTCTCAAGCTCTACTTTCAACATTAAAGAGGTCCATTTTCACCCACTATATATACCAGTGTGCCATTGTGCATACCAATAATGTTTTAAGTTCTTACTGCTTTTTTCTTTTTCTTTTTATGCACTTGAACAAAATTACTCCATGCCCAATAGATAGAGGCACTAATCTGTGGGTTCTCAATGCATTGCTTCCAATACATTGTCCCCAATTGGAGTTAATGTTGTTATCTATTATAAAATCTTATATTTGTTTCAAGTGGTCTTATTTTTCATCCTTGGTCCAAAGAAGGATAGGTGAAATCTAGGACTACTAAAAGGAAATGAAAAGGGAGAGCTAAAATTCAAAAGCCAAAAGCTGAAATGAAAAGGGAGAGACGAAATTCAGAAGCCAGAAGCTGAAATGAAAAGGGAAGGCCCAAATCTTAGGATTCAATCATAGGAACAATATGTATCAGCAAGGGATGGAGTAGGCGGCATATCAAAAACTAATATCAGAAGGTTGATCATATCAGAAGGTTGGTCATATCAGAACCCAATATCGAAAGGCTAAAAATTGGAGCAAGCAAGAACCTCGGGGGTTTGGAACTTTGGAGATTAGAACCTCGTAAATCCTTAACAAGTGAATTTCTTTGAAAATGTTGAAGGTTGTGGAGAATAATTTTTACAAAGGAAATCATTCGTAAAACCAAGGACCCAAGGGACCCTTTTCTGTCTACTCCAAAAAGGACACACAGCAACAAGTGGTTGGCTCTAAGAAGTTGATGAGATAGATGACATCAACATGATGTGGCAATATAGAGGGCACATGGTAGTTAGTTTCGGCATTTGTGGGTGACCTAATTGGAAAAATTTGTGTGACATGTGTCACCAATAAGGAGGTGCCACGTGTAGATGATGACATCAAAATGATGTCATCTCAGAGGTCAGTATATCGAAAGTAGGAGATCTCGTAACTCTTGTGCAATTTCTTTTTGAAAAAGTTCCGATGAAAGGGGATCCGATGTTGAATGGTATTTGGTCAGGAGGAACCAAAAAACCAAGGGCGCAGAGCAGGGTCAAGCACCCAAGTGCTATGGACCATATTGGGGATGTGGATATCAAAACACGAGTGTAAAAGCATTTTTAAACAGTTACAATGAAATGTGCTTCCGATGTGATTGTCATTTGGTCATGGGGACCCAAAGGACCAAGGGCATAGAGTAGGCCTTAGCACCTAGTGTTGTAAGGATGTCATGTGGAAAGTATCTCTGAGGTAAGTGTATCGAAGGATGTAGATCTCATAACCCCTGTCCTAATTGATATTTAAAAAAGTTACGATATGTAGGCGCTTCTCATGTGATTTCCACTTGGTCATGGAGCTCAGAAAAACTGAAGCCAAAGAGAAAATATACTAAAGGATAGGCCCTTGATAGGATCCTAAAGGCCTTATCACCTAAGCATTAATATGCAAGTCATAGCACCCAGTCCTATGGCAAAAATGCAATAAGGGGCTAAGCAAAATGAGCCAAAGGCCAATTTGGATTACGTAATATCGTAAGATCATGTTAATAAAAAGCTACAATATGCAAGGCTCTGAGATCTCCAATGCAGTGGTGTATGAAGTTGTGGGTCACATCATAGGCTCCTATGGTGGATAAACAAAAAGAGGTTAAGCATAAAGGGGCTAAAGGCATCGATATGTTAAGGCTTCGATATTCCAATGCAAAGAATATGGAGAATGAATAGGTTAGTAGCTAAGTTGCAAGAACATCTCCAATGCCACCACACCAAATTGTGACCATCTCCAAAAAGGGACAATCCAAGTGGTTAGAGGAATAAAATGCCAGGTGAATTGGCATGTATCCGTGGGAGGAATATAATGGTAGATGCGTGGTAATATCATCAATCCACTGTAAATCCAGGTAATGGAGCCTGAGTCCACCTTAGGAAATAAGAGGAATTGACAATGGAGATATTTTCTTTTGTCAATTGTGACACCTCATGTTTTTCATATTTTGGTTAATATTTAAATTTCAAGCAAAGAATCAAGTCTGTTATGTAATCATTATGATAGTTAGGCTAATCACATGCTCAGAAACTTGTGTAGTCTAGACAGCTCAAGCATTCAAAGATATTTTATTTGTTCTTATTTTGTTTCTCCCTATAAAAATGGAGTAAAAACTCATTAGAAGGGTTACAAACTTTGCTTTCAGAGAGAGGTTCCATGGTTCAATCTTCCTGTTCTAGAGGCTGTAATTGTTTTGCAAATTTTACAAGTTTGTGCCTGTGACAAGTATTTCATTTTGAAGATTAATGAAGAAGTTTCTAGTGATGCCAAGCATTGGAATATGTAGTATGTGTTCTTACTCTATGTGTCACTTCAGTGCGTTTTTCTTCTTTAGAAATTATGTAATTTCTAGTTGTTGGATTCACTCTTAAATCATAGATTTACTTATGTTATGTTGTAGCACAAAGTACCTATGAGATATTGAGTTGAAAGCCTTAAAATGCAATCCATAATTTTGCACTTCATTTCCTTTATCTTTTTTATCATTCTACAAGGATTTAATGCATAGGATTATGTGTCTGTCCAACCTTCTACACTAGCTTCCTTCCTTATACTTCTCCTCTCCACATTTATTGCAATGACTAATCAAACTATATCTTTTGTGTGTAGGCCACCAGACTTGAAAATTTATTCTTGGAAATGGTATATATTGTTTATGTTTATATTGAATCTGCCTTTGAGAAGGATAATTAAGCCAAATTTTAAATCATTTTACATTTATCTCTTGAGTAGCATTGATTCTTTTTCAAGAGAGACTAAGATGTCTTAGGCACTGACCTCTCGTCAACTTAGGGATTGTCTTTAAGAGCTACAATAGGTGGTATCTGTGAGCCAGAAAATTTAAAATTTGAATAGACGGTTCTTTGGGGAGGATTTGAATTCAAACTCCAAGATAATAGGTCAGTGGTTAGAACTAGCACACGGTGATATTGATGTTTCCATGAATAATACTTTCTCCAACAAATCCTTCAAAATGAGAAATTGATCCAACCTATAGATAATTTGGTGTTGGTCGCCTCACTTATTATTCCAAGTGTGCATCCCATTGACATTAGGAATGTCTATGATGCACATAGCCCTAATTTTTTCCTTGAAGAGAGTTGAGTCAATGTCTAATTTTTGAAACCCCCTTTTTTCTTTGAGGGACACAATCATGTTGAAGTCAACCCCGACTATGCAGGCCTCTACCTAATGATTACTAAGGAGAGTGGAGGGACTATCAAGAATGTTCCTCTTCTGACTCACTAATGGTGGTCCATAGATTGCTATGAAAGAATAGGTGTCACTAGCACCCACTGGTTACTTCCTCGCTACAAGATTTTGAGGAGCAGTCAACCAGTTTTGGAAAGTAACATCTAGATGGTTTCAAAGGATAAAGAGGTTGTCAGTTGAGCCACTTGTAGCAAGATACTATACATGGCACCCTGTCTAGATTATTTGAGAGAGAGAATTTTCATTCTTTCACAAGTACACCTGGTTTCCTGCAAGATTACTATATTGGGCTTTTCCATTTTAACTCGATCATTAAGGAACCTGTGTTGTTTTTTCCATTTAGGCCCTTGATGTTCCAAGATAAGATCTTCATTGAGGGTGGTGGGACTAGAGGGAGAGAATATCTTGACTTTACTTGAATTCACTAGGAAATTGTTCACTTGATAAACCAACTCATGTGCGGTCTTCGTTCCTCTTTGATTTCTATCTTTGTCAAACTTGTTAATGACGTTGGATCCAGGAACTTGTGTTCCTAAGGTTCATTTACTGATGGGGGGGATTTCTAGGTGATGATCACATTTTTTTAGAATTTAAGTAGACTTTTTTGTAGTTGGATGATCTTCAGCTCCAAGATGCACTAGGGTCTTGGTTCTTTAGCTCATCAAGCATTGCTACAAGTTCTTGTGCAACAACTTCTAGATTTTCATTAGCTTCATTTTCCATGTGCTATTAGCTTTCAATATGGGCATATTGTTACAAATCAAAAGTTTCAAACTCCATATTCCCCTTATCCTAAGGGGGGGTGTGTGGTGTTATCTTCATAACTCTCATGATTTTTCCTTTTCTTGACCGAGGAATCCTGAGAATCCTTACCTTGATTGTTTGTAGCTTCTTGTGCATGGGTGGTTTTATCCAATTCCTCTTCCATGTCTACAATGACATCAAATTTGTTGTTGGACTAAAGGGGCTCCCTTCAGTTAGGCCCTACATTCCTTTGATTTCTTCATCGATTAGCTTGAGGTCAAAAACCCTCCAAATCTGCTCCATGGGGTGATTATAGAGGAGGAGTAGGATTGAGGAGGGGGGGATCCCTAAATAGGTTCCCATGTTCATGCCAACAATGTCACCTAAAAGGAACATGCTCATGGTCTATAGTTTGTGTGATTGCTTTTTCATACATGGATATCTCTGTGGATTCAAGAAGGGGTTGAGACATATTCATATAGACACAGATGTGAACACATGTAGTATAGTGTTTGGTTTTCATGATATCTGAACTCTTAATGTAATATCCAAGGGTGTTACCTATCCCTGCAAGAATTTCCTCCTGTCAGTACTCAATGGGCAGTGTGTTGAGATTAGTGTAGAACTGGCTTAACAGAGTAACAGTTCAAACTGAAACCTAGTTTAGGATTATGTTCGTGTTTTCTAGGATTATGTTCAACTGCCCTAAATGAGTGTTTCATGTATATATTTCTCATGTAATCAATTGTAAGGAATAGCATGTTCAGAGAGGCAGTATTACAGCTGGTGTTTCACACCTGTAAGCTGCTTAGTTGATTTAATAAAACTTTGATTCATATTTTTGACATGGTATCGAAGCTAAAGGGCTGAGGATGCTTGTACCCTGAGTAGAGAGAGAGATCGATGCATTTGACGTGAGATTAGTGTGGAATTTCGTGAGACAATCACACCGATTTCACCTCTTAAGAATGGTGCGAGTGCGCATTGGAAAATTGTGCCGACCTTGAAAGGTGAAAAGGCTGCATGGTTTTTGCAGTGGGCTACCATGGATATGTTTGGTGCTGCAATGTTTTATGAATCTGTTTGATGTCACTGGGGTGATTGTTGGCCATGGAGGAGGCGTGCACAGATCGATTGCCATTTTCTGTGTAGCGTGTGAAGGCTGCATGCCGCTGCAACTGAGAGGAGCCACTGCACAGATCAATTGTGCCACTATACCAATCGACTGATGATCTGTGCTGCTAAGAAGTGTTGATCACGATAAGGTGTTGAATCCAATTTCTGTTGAATCGCAGTAATTGTTGTTTTCTTTTTATTGCGTGTTGTGGAGGATCCAAATCTATGGGTGGACAGAATGCCATATCGCACAAAGTGGTTGATAAAGGACCTATGAGAACAACATTGAAGCCGCGTGTAGGAGGCAGCTAGCGATTTCAATTTGAATCTATCTGCTAACACCAGGCCGAGAATGTTTGGTAAGCTACTGGTGCATGGTAAGAAGGAGGAGAAGAGCGCAAGAGGCCAGAGACTTGCCGTGGAGGAGGCCATAGAGATCAGAGGTCATGGAGGAGGCCGCAAGTGGTCGAAGAAGGCCACAGAGGTTTGCGCGATCTTGTTTGATTGCTGTGATTGAGTCTAGTTTCATTAAAGCAGTGAAAGACTGTAGATCACGCGGTGTGGAGGAGGCCGAGATTGTAGAAGTGAATCCATGAAGGGCATCGTGGTGCACTTACACTTGCTTGGCACTTGACTTGGATGCAGAATAAGGTGTTTCACGCCTTAGCTGGGCTCTGAAAAGTTGGGCAGTCGGCGATTCTCTTGACGGGCAAGGTCGGAGCAATGCAAATGTGAAAAGGATTTGCTTGACAATGAGGAGATAGGGATTGGTGGAAGAAATACATTTAAAAAATTGGAGGAATGGTGCCCAAGAAAATTTCAATTGAATTTTTTTTAAGTTTTTAATTAAAGTTTTTAATTCTTTAATTAAAAAAGGAGGAGGCTCATTATTTAAAAAGGGGTGATTTTTTTTAAAAGGGATAGAATTGAAGTATTTTTTTTTTTTTTTTTTGTTAAAGGTGGGATGATTGGAAAAAAGGGGATTTAGGTTCGTTTTTATTTTGGATCTAGAGTTTGATATAGTGTTTTGTTTTTAAAAGAGATTCAAGGTTGTTTTTTTAATTATTGGAGTTGAAGGTTTTTTATTCATTCAAAATGAAAAATCAATTAGCAAAAGCTTACCTCATTGAAAACAACAACATGGATGGATCCAATTACTTTGGTTGGAAATTTAAGTTGCAAACCCTGTTTGAGGGACACAATGCATGGAAAATTATGAACAATGATGAAGTGAAGACGAACCTCGTTGCAGGAGGAACAATAACAACAATCCAAGACTAGGACAAGCAGGAAACTAAGGCGAGAATGCTCCTGAAATTGTCAGTCAGAGATTTCATTATTCCCCATATCCATGATTGCAAGACTGCACCAAAGATCTAGAAGACACTCAAGGATCTCTATGAGGTCAAGAACACCAATCGATTGATGTTCTTGAAGAGAAAGATTATCTCCATTAAGATGGAGGAGAATGAGAGTGTTGTGTCATTTATTTCATGGATCAAGGAGCTCAAGAACAAGTTGGATGACATCAATGAAGCTATGTCAGATACAAATTTGATCATGATTACCATGAATGGTATAATTGACGAGTATCAGATGTTCATCACTGGCTTGAATGCAAGAGAAAAAGCCCCAGTGTTTGAAGAATTGATAGGGATCCTCATGTAAGAGGAGGAAAGGCACCTGACTCATAAACCCCAAATTTCAGATTTGGCCTTAATGGAAAAGAAGAAGCCCTTCAAAGGAAATTCGAATGCAGCACAGAAGAGTAGTGCAACCCCGCAATGAAAATACCCCCACCTCAAGGTACGTCTTTCAATAGAATTAACTCTACGACCAAATGTTTTTATTGTGGTAGAACCGTCCATATAGCCATATATTGCACGCAGAGGAAGTTTGATGAAGGTCAGAAGAGACATAAACAACATGCAAGTCATTTTGCTGATGAGGAACAAAGTCAGAACATCACACTATTCATATCTGGCTCTTCACTTTCGGCTAAGGAGGATGAAGCAGATACTTGGTTTTTCGACTCAGGTGCATCCATCCACATGACAAGGAATAGACAGTGCTTTGAAAACTTCAAAGAAACCAACAGTGTAGAAAACACCTATCTTGGCGATGATAGGGGGTACCAAATCAAAGGTTATGGTAATATTCCTATTTTTTTCCTAATGGAAATATCAGACATATCCATAATGTGATGTATGTACCTGTGATAAAATAGAATCTGATATTTCTTTCTACTATAACTGATCAAAATCTCAAGGTAGAGTTTTATAAATCATATTGTGTCATTAAATACCTGTTGGATCGTATGAAGCCTATTACATCAAGTATTCACGTGGGAGGATTGTACAAGCTAAATTTCAAAAGTGCACCACATCAGACATTGACATCCTCTGCCATGATGATAGTGGACTTATAGCAACAAAGGTTTGGCCATATTAACTTCAATGGTTTTCTGCTTTTATAGAAAAAGGTGTGGTCAAAGGACTTACTGTTTTAAAACCTATTCATATTGATTGTGATACATGTGCACTGGGAAAGTTCCACAGAGATGAATTTCCTATGAATGCTAATAGAAGGAAGAGAGATATACTCGAGCTAGTACACATAGATTTATGTGGGCCTATGCAGAAAAGATCATTAGGTGGTGCATAATATGTTTTATTGTTCATTGATGACTATACTATATTTACTTGGGTGTATTTCCTCAGGAAGAAGAGCCACACTTTTGAATACTTCAAAGAGTTCAGAAATATGGTTGAAAAGCAGACAGGTAAATGCATCAAAATTCTTTGCTCGAATCAAGGGTGAGAGTGCAAGAAAGCTTGTGTCCTCAAATATTGCAATGATAATGGGATACAACATGATCGAGGTGGCTCCAGACACATGCAAAAGTCCAAGAGGACTCAGGAAGGGTCAAAAATAAAAGTGTTCAGATTGTGCTCAAAGTAGGTTCATGTTGAATATCTCATCATTGTGATCGTGGTGGTGCAAATGGTTTGTCAAACCAAGTCCATATACAAACGTTAGGAGCAGTCAAAGTTCAGGGTTGACTTGGGTAATTGGGCAAGCTTAAGGAGGCAACAATTTGGACCAAATCTAGCCACTAGATTCCGGCCAACCTGGGCCAGATTCCAAATGAATTTGTGGCCTACTTAAATCGACTCCTTCAATCAATTTTCCAAATTTTAGAAAATGACTATTATGTTTAAAAAATAAAAGAATGCAT
>APFE030126300.1:12874-26390 GCA_000404065.3 Pinus taeda
CATATGATTCATTACCAGGGAATCAAATTGACATCTGGTCAGTTTGAGAACCCAAGCCTAACCTCTTTTCCACCTTCAGAAACTCATCTACCTAGCCAACCCTTCATTTTGCCTAAAAAACCTTGGCAAAACCCTTTTGCACCCTTTAACCCGCTCAAAAGGCAAAATACCTTGAAAACCCACTTTTCCGCTTTATCCTAAGTTCAGGATTTATGCGCGTTTGATACAAAAATACATGGAAAAACTATTGTTTTGCATTTATCCAAAGTTTGAGGTGCGCGCGATTTTGCAATGAAATTTCATAAAAACCCCTTTTTTCCTAAGTTTTGTGATTAACGCGCATTTATAAAAATACATTACAAAACCTTGCAATTCGCCAATAATTCGAAGGGTCCCGCTGGGCACGATTCCCATGGAAAATAATATTTTAATGCCCGCCCGACGCCGTATCATCCGCGCAGTTCATCGGCCCGTCGACCGTCCGATCGGGCGCTTTTCATCCGACGGTCGACGTGGATATCGGACCGGCCCCGACGTCCGAAAGATATCGTCCGATATCTGTCAGAGGCTGACATCAGGCCTCGGCCACGCGTCGCCCCCAAATCATATCGGAGCCCCTTCTGACAGATTCCCTTCCGTATCAAAAGCAGTGCAATACGATACCGTTGTGGGTTCCGGTTTTCCACCAATCCGCCTGCCAGCATCAGCGCCGCGTCACTGTCTGCGTCATCACCGCGTCCGCAACCCCCGTCCACCATTGCTCCACCTGTCTGCCACCTCACCACCCCCGTGGACCACTTATTAGCCGCCACATCACCTGATGATGTCATGCTGACGTCATCCGACCCTGACCCACCTGATGACATAATGCTGACGTCATCCGAAAAAGGCGCGAATGTCCCAAAAAGTCCATATTTTGTCAATTTTTCGCGTTTTTTGCACTTTTTGCAAAAACTGTTGTTGCGCCCTCTGCATGCATTTTACGTCCAAAATTGTACCAACCTGCTCAAATCGACCTGGAGACTTTCGGCGCACCTACCCACCTGCATTCGTGACCCGGACCGTCGAGTTCACCAGGTATTTATCCCTGCAAATCTTCTATGCGCCTGGTTTTGTCTACAATAGGTGAAAATTAACTCAAGACACTAAAAAACGCATAATTCACCTGTGAACTCCCTGCACCAAGTTCCCATTTGGAAATTGAACGGTCGAAATTCATTAGCCGAGCCTGTTTAAACAAAACTTTCATTAAAAAACCTGCATTCTGTTCGTGCAGTCGTGAACAGGAAACCTGGTACCTACACCTAATTATCAAGAAGGGTCTGCCAAAGACAAGTATTCACCTTCTCAAGTAACTGTGTGCAGTATTTTAATTGCTGCAAGTTTACCCTATCATCCTCTATTTCGCAATTCACCTCTTCACCCAGGCAGTACTCTTTTTCTGTTGCCCAGTCTAGTAACATCAGTCTACATACAAAACAAAGTTTAAGTAACCATGGAGACTCCAGTTGCACCTGTGGCCCTCAATGTTGCCCCTTTGAATGCCCCTCAGAGAGAATTGGAGTGGCAGGATTTGGTAGACTTAGATTATCAAATCTCAGAAGACTCCTTAACACACAGCAAGTTCCACCTCCACCTGCTAAATGAGCTAAAGGCCAAACATGAAGATAGGACAGATATATTGGGCATTTGGGATTCCTTCCTCCCAATCTTCAGGCTCCCTCAGGTCAACCAATTCCCTGACCTGATTCACCTGTGTGTTGTATGCTATGATCCCACTCAGAGAGTTTTGCTTGACCCTTCAGGCTCAGTTGTATTCTACATCACCCCTGAGGCCATTAGAGAGATGTTGCAGTTTAAGACTGAGAAGAAATTGGTTCCCTTGTCTTTGTTGGATCTGATAAACCAAGGAGCTAGAATGCTAACAGATGCTCAGATCACAAAGCTGAACCAATTATTTATTAACACTGACACTGTGCAATACCCTCCTATTTTTGTTGGTTACCTCAACCAATTTGGCATAGACCTTTCAGATATGATCAGTTCCATCTTGGGTTACAAATCAGTTGAGTATATTGATGAAACTGTACTGGTGATGATGCTTATGTTTGCCCCTGGCAAAACTCCAATCTGTTATGACTATGCTACCTACATATCAGACAAGATGCATGAGCAGTTTATGAATCTGTCAAGAGAGAAGGTGTTCAGATACACCTCCTACATCTACCACTTAATTCTATACTATCAGCATGAGAAATTCTCCTTCATTGTCAAAAGAATGGATGCACAAGGTAATCCAAGATCGGTAGTGTACTGGAGCTTAGTTTTTCATTGCAGAGCCTACTCTCCATACACTTACTATGAGTTTATAGACCTCTTCATCCACCCAGCCATGTCTCTGTTCCTAAGCTCGCCTCCTCCAAGACTGACAGATGAGATGCAGAGAATCCTTCAATTGTCCAAAGTGTACAGCATTGGGGATTGGTATTTTTACCAAAACTACACCGTTATCAGAATATATGGTTGTGAGTTACCCCCATACAGACTACCCAAGTAAGTGCCCATGAGACTATTTGCCCTTGAATACTTCAGGCAATTTGGGAATGCTGATATGATACACTTCTCAGGCAAGGGCAAGAAAGCACAGCTGAAAGTGAAAAATCAATTGGGCCACTTGGTTTTGAACAAAAGGGAGGAAGGCTGGAAAGAAGCTGACAGAATGCTAGAAATCCTTGGCCTAAAGACCAGTTTCCTCTGGAAACCTTATGACCCCAATCACTTCATATCATTAAGAAGGGTCAAATATAGGCTCTCTAGTTATGACCATGTAAGGTTGCCTCACATTGAACAATATGCAAATCAACCAAAATGGAAAAGAGGCACACTAGAGGAACCTATCACACAAGAAGAACTGAACGAGAGAGCAAGAAGAAATCTTCTTAAAATGGCTGACTTGGAACTTCCTACACAGGTATTCTCTCTGTCAAAGCCTCAAGCAGGAGCAGCTGCCTCATCCTCCACAGCACCTCAGGAGGCAGTAAAAACTACAGATCAAACTCCCAGCAAAGGCAAGGAAAAAGAGATGGAGCAACAGGTACAGCAAGCACAGGTTTAGCAACTTCAACATGTACAACAGCCACAAAAGGAGCAGCCAGGGCAAGGAGAACAGACAGCAGATGCCCCAATGGTCACAGAGCAGTAGACAACACAAATGGCGCTTCCCAGGCAAGACTCAAGAATTGATTCTTCAGTACTCCAAACCCCACAAAGAGAGGACGTAAACAGGAAAAGGGACAGAGAGACTCCCCTTACTACCTCAACAACTCAAGGGGAGAAGAGGCAAAGGTTAAACCCTTTTTCTGAAGAAGAAATGCCAATAGGGCAAACTTCAGGTACAGGCCTGCCCAGCATGGAGGCCTCAGCCAGTTCCTTCCAGCAAGAACAAGAAAGGGTAGCAGGAGGAGAAGTTAGCTCCTCAGGCCAACAGAGGGAAGGTGAGAAGAGCATCAAGCAGCAATTCAAGGATATAAAAAAGAGAAATGAACCCATAAGGCTGCAATTGTATAATCATTTATTAAAAATGGCTCCCACTAACCAGCAAAGACTCATGTCTGCCTATGATGCACATGAGGGTAAAATGATAATGAGCCATTTCACACCAGCCGTGCAGCAACCACAGTCAGCTGCCGATTATATCAGGACCCAACCTTGAGTCCTGGCCAAGGACATCCACCCAATGGATCAGATCGAATTGCACAAACAAACGGGTGAGATGGTGTATGCCTCCTTGGCAAACAAGACATTGGTGAACTATAGGCTACAAAATAGCCTAAATAATACCACTGCACAACTTGATTGGAAAGTGCATCCTCTCAAGGCAAAGGACAACAGGATCAAAGCTCTAGAAGACATCATAATAGAGCTGGACATGACTAAGGATGTCCAAGTAGTCAGGTGGAGATTCTGAAGCTAAGGGATGCTGATATGGCGCACTAAGGAATGATAAAATCCTAGCACTCTTCATCATCACACTGAAGAGATTGCCCAGTCAGACAAGACAAGGATGCAGCTGCTATGCGTACATTATATAAACAGCTCATCCAGACACAAGAGAAGCTGAGGGAATCAGAGGCTACCCTTCAGGCAGCATGCAGCAAAGGAGGTAGGACAAACTTCACAACCTCCTCCAGAAACAATTAATCTGGAGGAAGCTCCTCAAACCACTGCCCCTCCCAGTCAGCAGACACAACAAGTAGCAACGTCCACCTCAGCACCAACAACAGAGCAGGCTGAAAGCCTTGACATGCAGAAGATGAGAAATCAGATTCAAGCCCTGGAGGCTCAAATGTCAAAGTTGAATCAGGCCAAAGACACTCTGGCTAAGATCAATGAGAAATATGAAAAATCCAAGCAAAATGTGGCTGAAAGAGAAAGAGAGGTAAAGGCTCTCAAAAAGAGAATAAATGAGCTAGAAAAGGAGCTCACACTGGACAAGGTGACAGCTGAGCTCAAGAGGATCCTATGGGCCAACGTTGGACAGTCTATTACAGACCAGTGGGAATACATTGAGGCCATTCATGAGCAAAAGGCACTCATTGGAAAAGCACACAGAGAAATCCAAAGGGCAAGGGCATCTCTAGGCAGCATGCCTGAGATTGCCACCAGAATGATAAATGTGCTTAACTACAAGACAAGCTCCCAGCTGATCAAAATGGGAATTTCCAACAGAACTGGGACCATTTCAATGGTCAAAAGGGTCCTGACACTAAGAAACCTGGTACAGACCCTGGAAAGAAGAAGCTAGGATGTGCAGGCAGATATCAATAAGTTCCAGGACAGGTTCATGGCATTACAAAACAGAGGTCTTCCTAGCTTGATGGAGCCATTAGGAAGGCTACTCTCACATGAAAAATATGCCAAGAGAGTCAACACTTTTGCTGCCAATCAGATTGCAGAGACAGCCAGCACATCAGCAGAAACAGGGCTAGCAACAGGACAGACCCTTTTCAACAGGGTGGAGAGCTTATTTTTCATTATGAGTGAAATTACTCACTTGTTTGATGAGCCTCCCAATTTTTACAAGTATACAGAGGCAGATGAGACCATGGGGTCAATTTTGAGGCATCAATTGCCTACACAGGAAGTCTGGAATAATTTAATACAATTACTGTTAAACCAAAGCCAGTAATTATGTTTTTGTTTTCTTGAAATATTTAAATTTTCATACACAGGAAAATAAGGATATATCAGCAGGTATGCAGAAAGAGGCTAAGCCAACTCAGCACAACTATTCGGCCACCATAGAAGCACTGGAAGTCACAGGTGACAGGGCCAAAAAGCTACAGAAGGACAGAGCTGCACAAACACGTCACTCAGCAGTTATAACAAAGCGTTCAACCGACTTAGTGAGCTCCAAAGATCGAAATTTCCTAACAGGAGTAAAGAGCATTTATGTTGTATTAAAGGCTGTAATAACTTCTTATCTACAATTTTTGTACGAGTTAATGAATATATTTTATTTCTCAGATGACTCAATGCCTGAGATATTTTGTATGAAACACTTCTATATATCCCCCCTCGCATAAGTTAGCAGGGGTTGGACGTTGGATGTCGGAGATTGTTCATATCTATTCTATTGTTCTTTTACTGTAACTCTCAGAGAAGTAATACAAAAGATGATGGAATTTCAAAAGCTCTGTGTTGCTTGATGTTTTCTGGTGTTTAGCTGAAAGTTGTAGGATTCCTGCGTATCTCATGGCACAATAAGTTTTTCTTATAACTCTTTGTTATGTGTTTTGTTATCTTTCATATCTCTTTCATGTTTCCTGTGTCTTACAGTTTATAGCAAGGAAAAAGAATAGTTCCAGGATTTAATCACAGATTACCCTGAACTCAATCTAAGCTATTCTGAATGTTTTTCTTCAAGTTATAGTAATAAAGGTGTAATTCTTAAATGCTACCCTTTCACACTATACCTTTCACAGTGATTATTGTTTCAGGAATTCAAGTCTGCTCCTGAGGAATACATCACTTTCTCACACCCCAGCTTAGTGGAAAATTCTTAATTGCTTTTCACTGGTTGTTTACATTCCACCATCATAAATTCAAGTTTGTTTTGTGAAGTATCTAAATAGCCCTACAACTCCAGCTGCTCAAACTCAAGATTTCAAGAAACCAGTAGCCACAGACTCCATTGCTCAATGGACTAACTTTATCTGTAGATCTCCACTTTAAGTACAGAAAGACATCGTTCCAACCAAACACAAAACAAAAACCTATATTTCATAACTAGCCTAATATTTTCACAAAACAGAGACAAACCTTAAAGAGAGAGCCCTCTCTGATTACAGCTAGGCTAGAAGCTGTAATCCAAAGATTGGTTAGTGCTTACCCCGGCCGTATTCCCTTGGGAGTCATAGGGAACAACCTGGGTGTTAACAGTAACTAGAAGTGGCTTAGCAATGTAGTGGTTAAGGATGTGAAGTTGTCAAATGAAGTTCGTGGTAATTCAATATAACACTTTGTAGTTGAACTAGTAAGCATTCGCTGGAAAAGACATAGTCTAACTTAATCATCATTCAGGGAGTTGGATGAACACCATAAATGAAAATTCATAACGTGGTTGGATGGATCTTCTCAAGGGTTTCCATTGAACTTAGGAATATCATAAGGCAATTTATGAGGAATCACCGACCACCAAGGTGCATAAAGAATGGGATCATTGGTGAGTCGATTTAAATCTGGTAATTCAAGTGTTGCAACAAAAGGAAATTGTCAATTTAGGTCAGGCTGAGCTTAACTAGGGTAAGATGGAATTGCCTTGGCAATAGATCTTTGCATACCAGCATAAGGAATCTATTGTTGGTAACCTTGATAGGGGTAGGTTTTTTGAGAAAATCTGGTATAAGGTGTTTGTTGGGCACCAGGATAAATTTGTTATTATCCAAACCCAGCATAGGCTTGTTGACCAAGTCCAGGATAAGTTTGGTACTGTTGGAATTGTTGTTGTTGATATTGTGGCTACCATGGTTGTTGATGTAATGGTTGTTTCCCACCAATGTAAGTTTGACCAGGTTGTGATAAATTAAACCAGTATAAGTCTGAGTCATTCTATTTAATGGTAAACTTGCCTGAGGTTGTTAGATTCTAGGCACAAACGGTTTTTGTAAAATGGTTTGAGAATACTAAGTCTGTAGACCTTAAACTTGAGGGTCAGAGGTTAAAGAACTAGCTTGCAAAGGTTGAGTTACAATTAAATGAGCTTGTGATTGTGGTAAAGTCGTAACAATAGGCATAGTAGGTATGGATGAAACAGATTACATTGGTTGTGATGGATACACAAGCCTTGGTTGAACAAGAATTGTAGGCTACCACTGACAAACAATCATTCCAGGTTGAACTAAAGACGACGGTATACTACCATATGATTGCCCCCCAGAAAATGGAGGATAAGCAGATTGGTCATATTTTTGTCCATATGGAGTTAATCCAATGTAAAGTGGATACATTGGATGGTAACCAAATGGACTAGCTTGATATTGACTTGATGGATCAAACTGTTCAATATCCGTAACTGAAGAACCACGTAAAATTCCTATGGATGACATGGGTGAAGACCATGGCCTAGAAGCAACACCTGAATGAGTTCTACATAATGATTGGTAACCCAGTGGGACAGATGGAACACCATACATATGTGACTCAGGTGTTGTGGTAAACATCGAAGAAGTGGCAACAGTAGATTATGCCGCAACTATAACAGATGTACAGTCTAGGATGTTGATTCAACCATAGTCAAATGACCCAATAAATATCCTAATGAATCATCGGGACTCTGAAAGTAAATAGGATTAAGAGGAGCAGTAAAATGAGGAGTATGAGGATAAAGATAAAGCCCTGGTCCAAAACGAGTTGGAGTTCTGGGTTTTCTTCTTCAGATTCCTCTTCAATAGAAATCAAATCAAGTGGAAGGATTTCATCGTCAGGTCCGTAATGGATTTCCAATGTTTGACTCTGTAGTAAATGGGGAGTCTCAACAGTTACAAATGTCTGAGGATAAATCAGTCAATCGTCTTCTGGTATGGGAACAACTTCTGATTGTTCAACTTCAAGATCCAAGTGTTCTGGTAAAATAAAAATGGGTTCAGGATGAGCTTCTTGAACAACTTCTGGTTCAGAAGTAACTTCTAGTTGAACTGTGATAGGTTCAGGATCAACTTCTGATTGAACAACTTCAGTTACCATTTCATTAAGTTCACTTTTAGTGTCCTCAGGTAATTGTAAAGGTTCCACTTCAGTAGCAGATGTACCAGTAATTGTAGGAGTAATTGGGGTCACAATACTTACCGGTATAGGTGACTCTGGTAATTTAGATGAAGAACTAGAATTTTATGATGTACTGGACACAGTTAAATGAGTCCGCTTTTTTTTACTAGTTGTAGCTTCAGGGGGTAAAGGCGGTTTACTCGCTGTCCTCTGGGAACGAAGGGGTAAAGGTTGATGTTCCTCCACGATTGTTGATTGATTTTATTACAAAAAGAAATAAACAAAAAGAGGGTAATCTAGGCAAAAGGATTACCAAGCAACTGTGAACTGCAATATACTGCCTCAGTAAACTAAGGACTTTATATACATGCAGGCAACCTCCCCAAATGTTGTGTTAGGTGTATCACAGTGTACAAGGCGGCTGACTTGGTTACCTACGGATGGATAGAAACCTAATATAGTCCTCCCATATATACCCAAAAGTACCTGGAGGCCCAATCTGTGTTTGCATTGTCTAATGCAAAACCGCACAGTGAGAGCATTCTTTTATACTTTTCGTACTATAACACCGCCCTATATACCAGAAGGTACGTGGATGAGCTACGATATGCTTATGTACGTGGAATGAGGTATCACATTCGGAATGTATCGTAGACAATTAACGACGGATGCTATGTTTCACGACACCAGAACATGTCTCTAGCCTAGAACCTCTAAATGTTATGTGTTAAATTACAATGCTCCATTAGGTTAATTGAAATAACTTTTAAGTTGATCTTGTTTAAGAGTTTTTCTTTCAGGTTCACCACGTGATGTCTTTGAAATTCCTAGAATGCAACTATGATTAGAAACATTCTTTTCATTTGATTTGAATGATGAAAACCTTAACTAAAAGGGATAGAGTAGTTAGAATCTTTAAGCAAAGAGCATAGAGCACATCTAATGCAACTTTTCGTATACTATTCCTACAAGCACACACAAACCTCTAAAGGCATAATGAAAGTTTTTCTTTTCATTTCCCTTAATGTTTAGATGAACAAAAGGAAACTAAATGGACAAACAATCAATCAATACTTTTCGCAAGAAATGAAGACTTTACGACAGTTTCTTTTTCAAATAAATGAAGAATTTACGACACTTCCTTTTCATAAAAGACTAATCGACATAAGCTAAATTTGACAATGAATTGATAATGATAAATATATCATTTAAGAAACACTAAACAATCAATGCCAAAATAGGGCTAGGAGAAGAAACACAAAATGATTTCAGAATCATAGAAAACATTGATCTTTCAGTGAACAAAATCAGAAGTAAATTTGGGAAAAACCAAGCCAAAAGTGGGCTTTTAGCCTAAGAGGGATCAGCGTAGCCTAGACTGGGATACAGTTCACTTCAGTGCACTGTCTCTAAGCCAAGGGTGCTCCGCAGTGCACTGTGTCAAGACCAAGACTGCATTGGTGCTAGAGAGCCCAATCAGGAGACATCTAATCACAATTTTTTGACCAAAAACACTTCAAAATGACTGAAATAAGATCAATGAAGTCAAGTGAAGTCTAATAGGATGTAATATGATGAGGGTAAAATACCAGGAACAACAATCATTCCCCAGTATGGTTGCCAATTTGTTATATGGAATTTGTATCTAGGACATGTAACAACTGAATTAGAGTTTCATGAGCCCTAATTGTATTGATCTGAATGTCGGGAGTGATGTGCCCAAATATACCTGTAACAACGATACATGTATATACACATAACCATATCAATATGCCAACGGCATGTATGACAACACCAACTACATACAATGACCTCATACATGACAATCATAACCATAACCATAATGCTACATGTGTAATAGGCACATAGACACTGACATGCATAACAAACATGTATACAATCAACATGTATGCATGACAAATACATCCCAACAACAACATCATCAACTTCTACATGACAACACAATTGTAACAATGACCACCACCATGCATACATATCAAACACATATACAACCTACATTCATGCAAGATAAATACATTTTGCCCATCCAATCCAAGTGTTGAACCATGTTTGATACCACCCACCTCCCACACTTACCTAATTTCACCGGTCCACCAGGGTAAATATGTGATGAAGAGTTACTATGATAGGATTCGACCTCTTAAGTTTTGTTAAGGAAGTGGAATCAACATATTAAACCATATTGACCACCCTCAGGAACTATAGGACCCCAAGAGCTAACCAACCACTCCAGGTGCCCAGCCCATGATTTAACTTGACCTTTTAATGATCTGGACTCCCATTCGCTCCTGTGACAAGGCATTCCAGCAACTATAACCCTCTAGTCACTCCAATGAGCTTGCTTCCCAGCGACTGTAAACTAAATTACTTAGTTTTGTGCCAGAAACACCGAGATCTGAGCCACTTTTTTAGGGCTAGGATCCAAACCTCTACCCAGAACTTGATGAAACTCTAAAAAATGATACATGACACAAACATAAAGCCTTTAATTCAAAACTTGATCAAGGACTTAACCTGACCCATCCTAACCATGACATATGTTCTGTCAAACACATTGTGAACATGTAATTTATAGGTCATACTTACATATCTAAACATAGTGATCTCATACTTATCTGTGAATCAACAAGAAGGTCAATGCCCTCTCATGATAGCTGCAAAAACATTTATTAGTTCATGCAATCAATAACCATTCATTTACTAATCAAAATATTGTAAGAGCCACAACTAAAATTTGTCATCAAACCATTCTTGCAACCAGCATATAACCAGCATAATAACAATGATAGAACAACCATCAAAGCCACATCATAGAAAATATAAATACTTATGAATTACAAGAGTAATATGAGCTCTTATTAACATATTCAAAACCAACAAGTCAAGGACTTCCACGTACCACCTGACCATGGATTGGGTTGAACCAAATTTCTCTTTCACCCAATCACCCCCACACCATATTCCAAACATGAATGTGGGATCTCATGGAATAAACCAATCAAAAACAAACCAGGGATTCCAATGGGTAAATGCATCAACCCTCAACCAGTGATTCCAACTCACGGTCAAACGTCACTAACCATCACCAAATCAGTCTCTACCCAAGTTGTCCAGGGCTCCGGAGCATTTGTTCTAACCTGGTCCAAGGACTAGTAACTCAACCCATAGCTACTGCAAGGCTCCATAGAATTTGTCCAACCAAGGCTTTAGGACTAGTAACTCAACCCACCAAGGGCTCCAGAGAGTTTGTCCAACCAAGGCTTCCAAGACTAGTAACTCAACCCAAGTTGTTCCAAGTCTTCAAGAGCGCTTGTTCAACCAAGGCTCCAAGAACTAATCACTCAACCCACATCCATAAGGAACATAAGCACCAATTAGAAAACAAAAGGGAAAAACCCACAACACTATGCATATCCTATAAATAGCAAGGATTATTAAAATCCACTATCAATCCAGGCAATCCTCCTTGCCAATGACAGATCATAATCAAACAACCACATGCATATGCCATTCATGCAAAAACTAGCAACGAAATCATACATGCAACTCATTACTTGCAAAGAAAGCCTGATGTATTTGTTGATCCCAATGTCCTCTTATGCTTTCCTACTTTTCCTTTGCCTTCTTTCTCCAAACCTAAATTATGCGACAATTGTTACATGTCAATTTTTTTCCATGACACTTGATCAGTTTATGGATATTTTTACCATCTGTGAACATGTTTGAACCAGCTCCCTTAGAAGTCAAATGACCCAAAATATGTTGAAGTACATGAGAAATTTGAGAAAAATAGTTGTCACACCTTGTTAAGTTTCATGCATCATTTTCTCTAGAGCCTGCGCATGCGCTGAAATTTACTCTGAGAACAGCACAGAGTTGCACTTTGTCTACCACTATAAACTCACGCGGGTGAATTCTAGAAGGTAAAAATAAAAAATACTTTCTCTCATGGTAACCTAATCCCTCAATAAAGGAGTTTCATCTTCATCTTACGAATCTGAAACTTCCTCCTCTTGGCCTAAAATGACTAGAGGGTAGAGGGATTGAAGAGGTCAGAATTCAGATAAAACACACTTATGTTGTTGGTTTGAGATTGGAAAGCTTGTCATCTAAGGAGGAGATTGAAGGAACTTGGGAGGGACCTCACGGCATCAAGGTGAAGGTTGTAAGGCTCCTCTTAATCTTTGATTAATACAAATGAACACTTTCTCCCAATAATTTGTCTTATTGTACTGAAGGATGGTTTACAATTGTTTATAATGTTTATTAAGGCAAATTCAATCCCTAATTTCCTTGATCATTAGGCTAAGTTTTTTGGATTATTATATCACATGTGTTTTTTATCCTTTTATGGTCTATGTTTGCAAGTCTTATCAAGCATTGAAGAACTGCATCAAGTCACAACAAGGGATCTTCATCAGGCATTTCGTGAAATAGGTAAGAGGCTCATCCATTAGCTATACTTCTTGTAATTTAAACAAGTTCAACTTAGGGAAAGAGTCAGTTCAATTGTCTTGCTTGTTTCTAGTTTCCATTCAAGATCTAGGGAGATCGCTCTCGTCCGTGAGAGGGATTGTTCGGTGTAACAACAATCGTCCAAGAGTTCTCCAAGAAACTCTAAGTGTGCAAGAGTATGTGGGAGAGATAATGGAAGAGAGCTCTATTGACCGCTACGTGTCAACTACCCATAGCAGTACACCCCCTTTTTTCACAAAAAAGGAGCAGCGCTTGATCGAGATGTTCATGCCATTCAACAGTCATCGTCATTCTCCTGATCTTATTAAAGTTGTAAACCCAGTCTGCATTTTGAAGTAAATAATCTTATCAGAGCTGAGTCATGTATGTAATTTGCCTAGGTGGACCTGATTTTCTAGTGATAATCTTCATTCCGGAAGGTTTTTCGTCTCACCGATCCATGATCGGCAGAGTTTTCCTTCAACCTGACCCCAAAGCCAGAATGAATTTTATCATTAGAGTTTTAGGAGAATCCTAGTGTGTTAATCTGCTAGATTATGTTTGGTCGCAGAACTGGGTGGTCTATGAGGGTCTGTCAAAGGGCTTTTCCCCCTTGAAGATGCAAAATCTGTAAAAGTCATGATGTAAAGAGTCTTGAGGGTTGAAAATGTTAATCCCCTCATGCGTCTTAAGTCCTAGGTCCTAGGGAAATTTCTCCAAAGGCTATGTTTGATGATCCATAAAAAATAAAAGATAAAAATCATAAAAAATAAAA
>APFE030126300.1:26410-39628 GCA_000404065.3 Pinus taeda
AAGGAGTTCTTTGTGATTGTGAGCTTGGTTCAAAGAAACCCCTTGATTTTTTTTATTTGTATTGGGCTTCCTCCTCCTCCCTTATGTATTTGGCTCTATCCGCTGTTGACACTGCTGCACAAGTTTTGATTCCTATTTGTTTGTCTCCATCCCATGGCCTTTTCCCGTAGAGGTGTCTTCTAGCACGGGTGTATGAACCTGTGTAATCAGTGTTGCAATGGGGGCAATGAAATTTAGTGGTTCCACCCCCTCTCCCTGTTTCAGCGCTGTTGACCGCTGCGTGTCAACTACCCATAAGCAGTACACCCCCTTTTTTTCGCAAAAAGGGGCAGCTCCTGATCGAGATGTTCGTGCCATTCAGCAGTCATCGTAATTCCCCTGATCTTATTAAAGTTGTAAACCTAGTCTGCATTTTGATGTAAATAATCTTAGCAGAGCTGAGTCATGTATGTAAATTGCCTAGGTGGACCTAATTTTCTAGTGATAATCTTCATTCCGGAAGGTTTTTCATCTCATCGATCCATGATCGGCAGAGTTTTCCTTCAACCTGACCCAAAGGCCGGAATGAATTTTATCATTACAGCCTTAGGAGAATCCTAGTGTGTTAATCTGCTAGATTATGTTTGGTCGCAGAACTGGGCGGTCTATGAGGGTCTGTCAAAGGGCTTTTTCCCCTTGAAGATGTAAAATTTGTTAGAGTCATGATGTAAAGAGTCTTGAGGGTTGAAAATGTTAATCCCCTCATGCGTCTTAGGTCCTAGGTCGTAGGGGAAATATTTTCCAAAGGCTATCTTTGATGATCCATGATAAAAACAATAAAAAATAATAATTAAAGTTAAAATAATAAAAATAAATAAAAAATTTATAAAAAATAATAAAATAATAAATTTAAAAAAATAAAATAATAATATTTTGAATTTTTTAATTCGACGGATGAGATTAAGAGATGTCTTGATCCTCATCGTCGGTCGAGATCGTTTTGTCATGGATCACTCAAACTAGCCGTTGGGATTTTTTCCTTTAAGTAGGGTGCTAGGGGTCATTTGAGATCATCAGTTGGATCTGAGTTTTAGCTGAAGAAGCTCTCTTGTAAATATTTTATGGTGCTAATAAAGAAGACTTTGGGGTCAAAATCTTGCTGGTGTTACTCTCTTAATGTGCTGTGAGCAAATTTTATTTCTGCATATTTTAATTTTCAGCCGTTAATGACAGCTTAATGAAGAGTATTGTTGAGCATAGGTATCTTGTTCACATGCTAGGGTTTTAGTAGTATTAGGGTTTTTGATGTAATGGCAGGTATCTCCATTGTGTTTGAGATCTAGTACTGCTTTTTCTCTCTTATTTGACAGTTGAAGTGAGCTGTGCAGGAAACCCTTGAAGATCAGTGTGCGTTAGGGGAAGTTCTAGGCTGAACCAGCCAACTCCCGCAAGCATTTTTGCAGGGCCTAGCTAGTTTTGACCCTGGGTTTATCATTTAATTTGTGTTATTTATCTGAGAGTTTTCTGAAGCATTTTATTAGCAAATCTGAACTTTCTGAAAATATATCTGTTGATTATTTGATAAATCTGGCTTTTGAGGGTCTGTAAATTTTTAGATTGATTTAGGGTTTCAGTTTTGTCTTCCTGCACATTATTTTTGGATGTTCCATTACAGGTTGCAGGTGCAGGTTTTATGAAATTTTCTGGTTTTATCAAGCAAATTTTGAGCAGTAAATTTTAAATTTTGATCTGGAGGAGGGCTTTAGTGGCTTTTCAGGGCATCCTGGGCAATCTGCTCCATTTTCATGCTTCTCCCATATTCTCCACGCACCTGCATATAATGAAAAATCTGCAAAACGAAAATACTGCCGTCATCCAAACTCTGTTGCCTCATACCTGCACGTGGAACCTGCAAACGGCAAAACAATTTCATTATTTGATTTAAATCATGGGTGTTCCGCTGATTTCTGTCTGCCTGTCGTCTAGCATTTGATATCCCATCCAAATCGTGGAGTTTGGCAGAACGCAGCCCAGGTTTTGCAAACAAAATCGATTGTGTTCAATAAGTATATCATACAGCTGCAAGCCCGCGTGGGCTTTCTCCCTCCACACTGTCGCTCCTCTGCTCACGTCTATTTTTCACCTGCAAACATCAAAAATAAAACAAATGAACCTTGATGCATATATCAGAAAGCTGTTGTAGCTTCCCCGTGGGCATATTCAAAGTCAAAGGGACGTGGTTGGATCTGTCCGTTGTCCAGCGTGGGCATTGAAACAGTCGTTGGTGCTGCATTTGTCACCTGTTCCATCTGCCGCTACCCTCCATCAAAAAAATCCGCGCGTGCACCTGCAAAAAACAAAGAAAACGTAAGTCAGATTTCATAGCTGCAGAAATCGGGCATCATTTCATGTGCAGGTAAGTCGATTTCTCTGGATTTGGCGTGGGCATCAGCGTGGGCGTCAGTAAGTTTTACCACGGGCCAGGCTCCTGCTCGTCCAAACATTCTCACTCTGAGCTACGCATCAAAGTAACTAACCAGGTGCGTAATGGTTTGTATTTTGCTATCACCGTCGAGCCTCAGAACCTGCACGCAGTCACCCTGTCACCATTAATCACCTACAAAAATAAACAAAAAACGAAAATCAATTTCTTTTCAATGCGTTTAATTCGTAGGGTTGATTGATCGATTTTTTTTGCATGCATTCGTGGGTTTTGAGTTTTTCGGTAGCGTAGGTTTGTAAAATCAAAATCGGTTTCATTTTTTCGATTTGGTATAGTTCTGTAGCGTTTCAATGGTATATACGCATGAGTTTTGATAGCTTAGGTATAGTTCACATGTAAATTCGATTTCTTCTTTTTTTTCATTTAAAGTAGTTACGTTTCATTTTCTTAAGTCTAGGTTTTACAAAAAAATAAAAAATAAATCAATTTCCTTGTTTTTGTTTAGCTACGTATTGTTTTATGTTTTAGTTATATATATTATGTGTTTAATTTAGATTTAAATTTTATTTTTAGGGTTTTGATTTTATTTAAATGTTAAAAAAAAAAGTTAAGGTTTAGTTTTTAGTTTGGATTTTAGATTTTTGATTTTTATTTTTTTAGATTTAAATTAGTTTTTATTTTTTTTTATTTTAGGCTTTATCTTAAAAACAAAAAATAATAGAAATAAATAAATAAAAATAAAATCAAAAAAAATCACTAAAAAAATTTCTTTTTATGTAGAGAGTAGATTTAAATTTTTCATTTAGTTTTAATTTTTTGGGTTTTAAAAATTTTGTCGGAAAAGCCATAAAAATATTCATCGTGGAATTTTTTGGAAGTCTTAGCCTGGAAATTTTATCGCGTTCTATTTTTTGCTGAGGCTAAAATTTTGGGATTAATGTTTATCTGGCATGCTTGAATATAATATCTGGCTAACGTGCAAGTTTACATGGTTGTATCTTTCGTAATTTATTTCTTAAATTGCCAGATCATCGTTAAAAACATCATGAATTTACTGGATATCTTGCATCTTGCAAAATTATTTAATGATAAATGATTACTGTGCATGGTTTATATCTCTGCAGCATCTGGTTATCAATCGTTTAAACATTAACTCCAAAAGGCACTGGTCCGTTAAATTAAACAAATATATTAAGTGCTTTCGTCCTTTCGTGTCTCCCAAACCAACTGATTCGCATTTGGTTTTCCACTTTCCTACAGGGTCTACCCCCCTTAGCCGCGGGAGACAGGCTTAAACGGAGAGATCGGGGATCAGAGTGACAGCCCCCGGTCTGATCGTTGTCATGTCAATCTGTGCGACAACAAGCTCCAAGCTAAAACTCACAAAATGTTGTGAGTTGATCCTCAGAAGCCTTTTATCATTGAGGCCACTGTTTTCTTCATTTTCCTTTATTTTTCCTTCAATTTACCTCACGTGAAATTATGTGACCTTTCGCCTTCATTTTCTCCTATTTCCCATTATTTTCACAAGTAAAATTTCAATTAATGCCTCTTTTCCTTTGCCAATTTCCATAGCCATTTATTAATCACTAGTGATCCCCATTGATGTGTTTTTGCCCAACATGTAGCTTGGAATATGTGTCCCATGACCATGGCTTTATTTTTCCTTTATTAAATTTATTACATGGATTTTTAACCAGGGTTTTTAGACTATTGAGCTTTTTTGAGGAACTTGTTCCACATTATACATCTTTATTTATTACTCCCGTCTTGAATTATCTTGCTTTGCGGCATCTCTCACTTCTGCTGCAAGTTGGCATAATCCATGAACCTTAAGAGTATGAACTGGATTAAACTCCAGATCATATTCTTACAAACAAGTCATCCAATTTTCCCTCTTCTCACCCATCTCTTTTTGCATAGAGAATGTTCTGACCGTTGGATGAGGCACATATAAGATTGTGTGAGCTTTAAGAGGGTAGGGCATTAAATTCATGGCTGCCTTATATAGAACATAAACTTGTTTATCAATTGCAGGGTAGTCCAGCTTTGACCCCTGTAATCCATTACTCATTTCATTCCCTTTAGCATCCTTTTGTGTCAATACAATTGTAATAAATCAATCTCACTGAATGAAAGTGTAAAGCAAGAAATCCTTGTCGTAATCGGGACAAAACAATGTAGGTGCATCAGTGATAGCTTGTTTGGTACAAGTAAAAGCATCCTTCTCTTTTTTGTACCATTTATAGATTGCATCTTTCTTAATCATATCTTGTAATTATTTAACTATATGAGCGTAGCCAGAGATAAACTTGCACAGGAAATTAATCTTTCCCAAGAAATATTGCATAGCCTTTTTGTTTATAAGGAATGGGATTTGAGCTATAGTTTTGACCCTTTTTGGATCAATTTTGATTCCTCTCTTGGCAATGATATGTACTAAGAGAGTGGAGACACCAAATAATATTTTCTTGGGATTGAGAGAGATCCCATGCTTTTGACACTGCTCAAATATTTTTTTAAGATGACGCACATGATCTAATATTCTTTCAAATAATATAGTTAAATCATCCAGATAGACTACTACACTTTGGCCAATCAATCCACCTAAAGCAATGTACATTATCTTTGAAATGTAGCACCAGCATTAATAAGTCTTAATGGAATTTGCTTAAAGGAGAATGTTCCCCACTTGGTCCTGAAAGTGGTTTTGGGGTGGTCTAGTTCTGCCACTAAAACCTGGTTGCAGTGAGAAAAACCATCTACCAACGAGAACATTTTGGACCAAAAGATTATTTGGAGGATCTGTTCCATGGATGGCACCAGGTAATTATCTTTGTTTGATGCCTGGTTGAGATTGCAAAATTCGACACATAACCTTATCTCATCGGACATTTTCCTGCCAGGGACAAAATTCAAAACTAGAGTACAATGTGTGACCTTAAAAATCATTTGAGCATCCAAAAAATTTCTCAATTCCTTTTGGATTAGGGGTTTTGGTTGTGAGGACCATTTCTATGCCATATATTGTTTTATATAAACAATTCACAATCAAATACAACCAGAAGAGAAAAAACACTGGGAATTCAAATTTATTCAGCAACTGTGTACCATATTCCTAGATTTCATTTCATTGAACATGTCATAAAATTGACATATATTTAACCAAGGCCATAAAATAATATTTCAACACACATGTACCATTCACCAGAAGATGAGACTCCACTTGATTTTCCATTACTTGTCGTACTTGATCCGAATGTATGACCCACTGGTTAACCTCCCAACCTACTCCTTGGGTACTCTTCTTCCCCACGGGCCCCCGAGCTGCAATGGGATTGTATAATGGAGGAATGCAATAGCTGGTTGAGGAGAGCACTCCTTGGCTCAAGAGTCCCCTTTCTAAATCCTCTACCTCACCAAACTCACTATAGTTTCATAATCATTGCTCTAACATAGTCTCATCCATCCCACCATAGGGTTCCAAAAGTCCATTTTCCCATGGCTTGCCCCTTCTTTTATAGGAGTCCTCATAGGTGACACTTGGCATGTCATGAATAATTAATATATTCTTTTATAATTCAATAGTTTTATTATTCACCCACCCATGTGTCACTCTCTCATCAAGGGTCTCCAAAATTATTTACTTAAATTTTAATTTAAAACTAATATTTTCCTCACCTCAATCAAGATTCCTATTTCTTCTCCTAGTTGCCACATGATCCCCCCTTTTTACTCCTTAATTTGTGTTCATTACTAAAGTCAATTAATGAGTCAAGATTTGATCCCCTATCTACTCCCTAATTTACCTCAAGCTATCTCTTAGATGGATATTCTTATGTTGGTTGTTGCCACATGGAGGTTCTCTTCATTTCTCTATAATTTAATTTATTAATCTTATTTTAATTCACCATCCTCTTCTTCTCTTAATTAGGTTTAACTATTTTAGGATTAATCTTTATCCTTACAATTATGTCCCTCTTTCCCCTTTTACATAATTAAACTACATAATCTACCTACTATTTTCCAACATGGGAAGGGTAGAGTTTTTAAGGTAACCTATTTTATTTCTTCTTATGATCATCTTAACCCAAGTTTTATTTTTGATTTAATTGCCTCGATTTCTAATATCATTTATCCTTGATGTAAATTT
The DNA here is from genome assembly GCA_000404065.3 of Pinus taeda. Taxonomy (NCBI): domain Eukaryota; kingdom Viridiplantae; phylum Streptophyta; class Pinopsida; order Pinales; family Pinaceae; genus Pinus; species Pinus taeda. Next base: position 32,986 of record APFE030126300.1, read on the forward strand.
ACCTAGTTTTCATTCCTTGATTATATTTATTATTTAATTTATTTTAATGATTCCAAGGGTGCCATGTTTGGTCGTTCCCTTCAAGAACTTCCCTTGAAGTTCCAAGGGTGCCATGCCTAATAGTTTATTTGTGATTCCAAGTGTGCCAAGTTTGGTCGTGCCTTTCAAGAACTTCCCTTGAAGTTGCAAGGGTGCCACACCACTTGCCCTTCAAGCATTCATTGACTACAAGGGGAAAGTATAGGTGCAACGACATATAACACTATCATCTCTTATGTTGCCTACTATAGTGAAACTAATGGTGTTGGGTATCAAGGAATCCGCCTTGATGTGTGCCCCCTATAAAATCCTCATGAGCGACCAAACTTTGGGACCTGCCCTCATGGCATTGTGATCTTCAAGGCGAAGGTGTTTTAACCTTTCCAGCCCAAGTCACGAGGGAGTGCTAGTGGGTGAGATCAGGGACACTTTCCCACCCCTTCCATGTAGTTCCATCCACCTGTACAACCCCATCACCCATATGTGAGTCATTCGGCCAAGCAACTAATATGTGTTAGGTGTCGTCAACTCATCATATGCAAGTGCCTCTGGTGGTTTCCTGCCATACTCAATAATCATTAGTAACAAGGTTTCTCAGTGTTACCATTGTCATAATAACATCATCGCCATCATCTAGTCATTCGCATCTTTGTTCATTGTGAACCAGAACTAATTCAAGTAGGTAACATAGGGGACACATCCATCATGGCTACCAACATCGTAACATGAATAGAAAACATACCTATCCATCAAAGCTATCATCATCATGATATCAATAGAGAACATACATATCCTTTAGTGCTATCATCATCATAAATTCAATAGAGAACGTGCATGATCATTAATGTTACAATCATCATAATATCAATAGAGAATGTGCATAATCATTAATGTTACAATCATCATAATACCAACAGAGAACATACCTAACCATTAATACTATCATCATCATAATGTCAATGGAGAACATACATAAACATCACAATCACTACTAATAGAGTCATGTGTCTGGATCCTCAACCCGAGGTCCTCAAAGAATAAAATATCTAAGATAATGTCATATTAGGGTCAGGAAACTAGAGTGGGAACTACATACACCCCCTCTTAACAATGGACTTCGTCTCAAAGTCCTTAGAACACAAAGGAAAAATGACGACACATATCCTAGGAACCCTTCCTTAAATTCTTGCTAACCTTCCGGTAATATGTATCTCTGATTTTTAAATTAAGAAAATTTTCGCTATTGAATTAAAATCAATCAACAAAATTGTTTTCATCTTTTGGATTAAGTGATTTTCTCAACAAATTTATTTATTTATTTATTATTATTTTTTTTTTATTATTTTTACCTAATTAGTTCTTTTAGTCCCTCATGAAACATTGCCCTAAAATCTAATGCTTCTCATTTTCATTCCCTTAACCTCTTGAATATTCAAGAATGTATTTCTAGTATAGTTCCTTCGAACATGAGCTTGAGATGTAATGTCCAACAATTGTCCTTGTTATGATCATCCTTCATACTATGTTCATAATGCAAACCCTTTTCTTTTTTTTCATCAAAAATTTGCTCCCCATTTTCTTCATTCTTGTTGGCCATTTCTCAAGGAAATTAATAGTAGGTATGCAATCCCTCCAATCTAAGCTCACGTTGGTCGACGTCATAGTTATTTACCATTTTAGTTTGACTTGGAATCTGAATATGGGTTATTCCAAGAAATAATGACTCTTTAGTAAGTGAATATCCAAATTGATTTACTTTCTAGTGGGCAGGTTAGAATTTCCCAAGGTATCTATGCCATGGATTCCATTGTAAACTCAAGGACTATATCTGGTGATCATTGCAACCCACAATTATTTATTTATTAAGAAACAACAAAACAAGAAGCAGGACAATCACATTCAATATTCATCTCATGGTACAATTTAATATATATGATGCATTCAACCAAGTAAATTCATTCATACACTGTACTCTTGTAGCTTCCAATTATAGTAGTTCATTTCGAACTACATCTACATGACCCTATAAGTGACAATGTCGGGGTCAATATGTAACAAAAAGTGATTTGTATGATCATCATTGCATATATTAAAGTTCATTGTCATAGATGTTGCAATAATATTGTCATAGAAGAAAAGAGCATATAAATTATTTCAACGTGTCTTTGAGATTTTTTTTTTTTTTTTCCAACCAAGCATTGTCCAGGGAACCCTAGAGCCTAATCGTGAGGCTTGTGTCACGATTCTGCAATCGGAAGAATTTTATGTCTATGGCATTCTCCTAACAAGTTCTAACAGAGATCCACTGACACTTGTGTATGGGTCAATTAGTCCAGAGCGCAAGGAGGCACTTCAAGGGATATGTTTGAAACTGCAGCAAATTGAAAGCATTCAAAATCCAAAGGGGGTGAGTGTGATGCATACAATGAGTGGAACTATGGAATGATAATTTATGTTGATGCAGACTGACCTAATCTTAAGAACATAGATTTCCTTTTGGTATTCCGAAATTTACAGCCACAGGAAATAATGGAGCACTCTTCAATGATGGTGTGATAGTAATAGAACCATCAATTTGTACCTTCCATCTAGCTGTTTATGGATCATATCAATGGCATAGAGCCATACGATGGTGATGACCAGGGATTCTTAATGAAAAATTGATATGGTGACATTGTCTGCCAAAACCCATGATCTTTTGAAACATTTCTGGTCAAATAACTCAGGAGATAAGAAGCCTAAAACATTTCTCTTTGAAGCTAATCCTCCAATTTTGTATGTTTTGCACTAAGGAAATAAAACCATGGCTTTATGATTGCAAATTGGAATTTGGACATTCTTTAAAAAATTTCCAGTGATGTTGGCCATGCTTGATGGTGGAAGGTGCATGATTCTATGCTTAAAAATAACAAAACATTTGCTTGATATTTGGGTGAAACACCTACCAATGTTCATGCATCTCCAGCCATAGGGCTTCTTCCATGAGAGGATGAGCCATTTCTTTACCTATCAAGAATTAATAACTAGCTGCTAGATTAATCATTGTAGCTCATGATATTGAGATACATTTATTATATATGTAATTTGTATTTTATTAGTCTTGAACGGACAATTATCAAGATTTAGTGTCAGAAATGAAGGTTTGAACTTTGATTTATCAATTGGCATCCACTACATCATATATATAAGTGTTTTTTCCATATTTATGTGCTAAAGTGTTTATTTGATGTTTTTGTTGGTTTATATTTTTTTAGAAAATGCAAAAAAAAAAATAATAACTTTTTTACTTTTTAATACTTTCCATGGTTTTCTAATTTTCTGAATCTTTAACCAATTTATCCATGTCCCAATGCCCAGATGCTCAGCATCTTTTCCAATGGCGATTTTTTTCAACAATGGTCATTTTTTTCAGACTCATAAACGAAGAAATTTTGATTTCAATGCTCTATTGGCAAAACTTTGCCAAAGAGAGGAAGATGGGAATGAGACAAGGATGACTTGCCCCTTATTCTATCTCAAAAGACATCAATACTCCATTTGTAATATGAACCAAACCATTTAAACAAAGAAAATGATACTCATGAACCATTGGTTTGGCTAGCCATATAGCTTATCCTCAAGTGTGGAGGCCATCTGCCACACTCTATAATAAGCATGCACCCATGTTAATACTATAATAATTAGTATTTCTTCTTTTTGTAAATGTTTCAAGACTAAAGAATACTTCCCTAAAGCTTTCTTCCAATTCAAAAAGGGACTGTATGTACACAGATATATGTAAAATACATATATTCAATAACTATATTCATTTAGAAACAAGAAAAATATTTATTCACTGGACACCTCTAGATCTATTCCAACATTGGTAATAATCATGACTAATATTCCATATGCATTGATTTGATTGAATTTTTATTCTAAAAGGAGATTACCGAGATTATCTTGTCTACTTTATTCCCAACAACCATCTTGATACAATCTTGATATGTAGAATAGAGGTCCAATTCTTTTAACCACATGTCTGATAGATTTGAAAATGTCTCTCAACGTGTTACACCATAGATTGCAACAAAACAAAAAAAAATCTCGCTATGCTCTTGGAATGGGACAAAAGACAAACTGAAGCAACAAAACTTCTTGATGAGTATTGAAAATGAAACATTGCTACACATTTGAATATATGTGCTGAAAGATTCTATTTTTGGGAGAGAATGCTATGGCATAGATGGTAGCAATCAACACAGAGAATGCCACTACTCATACCCCTGCCATTATAGTTGCATTGTAACTATATCATTCTTGAAATGCTTAAACAGGGCATTCACTCACAGTATTTTGGATTTTAGAATTTAGTCATGTGGTTTCATTTTTTTATTGCAGATACATAGCTCAGTCAATGGCCAGAACTTCAAGACAGTTACAGGTGAAATACACAGCTATTACAGTCACCTTGGTTACTTGAATTGATTTGTGTTTCAGATCAACACAAGAGATTCAAAACATGAGTTCTGGATACACTAATTTGCAAGTATGGGCATATTTATGAGGCCACCAAGCTAGTTAATAGCATGCTATTTCGTGGGTGTTAGCCTGATGCTTTAACTTATGGTATTTTGATTGATGGGTTGTGCAAGAATGGAAATGTTGGGTAAGCTTGGTAGATTTTGATGAGATGAGAGAGTGGCTACAAAAATATTTGCATTTTAAATGGACAAAAATCATGGTATTATAAGAAATTTGACACATTTCTCCATTTGTAAGGTCAACGTCCTGAAAATCTGGTTATTACCAATTACATCCTCAGGGATACTTTTGGAAAATATTTTAGATCTCAGCATTCTGATCATGCTTTGAGGGCATATCTTAGAAAGATATGATTTAAAACTCCTACTTGGACTTCAACTTAGTTTTGACTCGAACTTAGATCCACTCAGACTCGATGAATTGGTTTTTAAAAGTAGACAAAACAATTATATTTTAAAGAAAGATTGCACTGCAAACAACTTAAGATTCTTTGAGAACATTTATGCCGTCCATAACTTCCAATCTTTTTGTTAGAGTCGGTCTGGTTAGTCCTTTGTCAGAGATCAAAACTCTTTATGCATTTCATGATTAGGTGTCCTGCTCCATTCTCCTAGTTGCATTCCGCTAGGGTCATGCCATAATCTGATGGAGAAGGTCATGATAGTCATTCCCCCTCATGTCTGGCTCCTGCTGGCTCAAGTCTTTTGTCAATCATCATCAAAGTCCATGACAGTCAAGGTCTGGTCCTTTAAAGGACAATGGTCATTTCGAGGTCTAGGTCTAGGAATTCATCAATTTGGTCCTTGAACATGTCCAGTAAAGCCATGCAGGCCAGAGTGAGGCCCTAACACAGTTATGGTTCAGAAAGCTTCATCATCATGTGGATAGACTCCGACTCTTCTTCAAAACTCTGTTTTGAAGAAAAGTCAAATAGTGTCATTTATGACAAAATTTTCAAAAAAGTCGTCAAGTGATTTTTTCAGATGCAGTCATGGTTTCCATGGCCAAATGTCCTATCGTGCAATCCCCACAAAGAGTGCCGAAAATTGCATCATTCGAGCTAAAATTTCAAAGGGAAAGTGAAAATCAGTGTGTTTTAAAGTCAGTGAAAAAGTGCAAAATTCAAACATTAGAAAAATGGGTTTTTGAAGAGGGAGAAATTAAACGCATCTCTTCCAAGGCTATATATACTATTTTTTGTCAAAAACAAATGCATTGTGCCATTACAATTCTTGGAGAAGTGTTGGAAAGGCGTGATTGTGCATTGGTGAGCGATTGAGTGAGTTAGAGGCGCACACCCGAGGCGCGGCGCAGACAAACAGGGGCGCGGCGCATAGAGACAAAGCACCTAGAACGTGCCAAAACTCCCTCAAATCTTTTGTGAAGCCCCTCTAATTGCAAGGTAGGCTCTCAAACTCACTTGTGCATCAAATTTGATAAAGATATGGTGGGTTATTGCCGGTGATTGAATGAAAAAACATTTCATAAAGCAAACACAAGAAGACACCAAAGAAAAACCATTTTCTAGGGTTGTGTAACAGTGTCATTGTTGCCAAGGCTGGATTTTTCCTACCCTACCCCTGTTCGTTATCCCCCCATGTCATTTCTCCTATTACCACTACCCTAACACTGCCAAACTCATATTCCCTTTCCCCCTCCACCTATTGCTCAATAGAAACCCCAAACCCTACCCCATCAAAATACCCCAAACTCCTCCCATATCCCTAACAATTTTCTCCCTATAAACCCTATCCCCATTTCATCACTCCCTTCCTAACAATCCCTATTTCATTGTTCCCCTTGGTAACAGATATTTTAAAGGCACCCAGCCTCCCATAATCATCAAAGGGGCAGCCTAATCACAGTCCACATTGCATTCATGTCATCACAGCATTCGTCTGAGTATAAAAGGGAGACACAAAGTGACTCATCCTCAGAAGAGCAGGCTCCCAGGAGACACCACAAGAGTGGCAAACATGTCAGGGACGAACCCACTACCCTCACTGAGTTACAAGCATGCCCTCTTGCCATGTCATGCTTCCAGCACCTATCATGTTTTGAATTTTGTCAAAGGGTGGCA
>APFE030126305.1:0-11930 GCA_000404065.3 Pinus taeda
GCTGGTTCCATATATTGTGTCCTCTTGTCTTGGCTTGTCTTCTACTTTTTATATTTATGTTCTATATGCATTTGACTATCATGTTGATGTGATTGCTAATCTGAATATTGATACTGGGCTATTAAAGAAATTGAAGTAAAATTGCTCTAAAGCACAAAACATACCATTTTGCCTAAAATTAACACAACCACATTCATCTCAAAGATCCACTCCAATTCAACGATCTGTACCACCATTTCCAAACCCACACAAGGAAGTAGCTCAACCCACTTACAATGTTAAGGTACAACACTTCCAAACATCTCCTCTTGGTCTAAATGGTATTCATCTTAGCTCAGGAAGAGTATTGCAATTTTTTTCTCTTGATGTCTTTGAAGGATGCCATTTTAAAAAATAATATTTAAATGAGAAGACTAAAGAATCATGGGAAACACTTGATGAAGAGAATACATCATAATCATAGATTGAGAAAGTTCCCTCATGTTTACCATAATATCCTCCCCGTATTCAAGAGAATAATCATCAAAAAGAGGAAGATTTGAATGTCATTCTAGAAGAATACATGAAGAATGATCCAAATGGGCAAGTGAACCAAGGGCATCAAATACATATTGAGGTTTGGTTCTAGAAAATCAACAAGATGGTGCATCATTTTCTTCTTCAACAGTGCTTGATATTGTCAAAGTCAAAGCATTTGGTCTCTAAAATCTAGGTACATGTCAAAGCATATATTTTGAGCCTACAAATGAGATTATCTATCATCTTGATGTGCACATGGATCAATTGGAAGTATTCTTATACTTAAAAGATATTTTTTTTGTCAAGTAGACTAGGATAGAAAAAATGAAAAAATGAAAAAATAAGAGGAAAAAACAAAATATCAGGTGAAAAACTCCTTTGAGGCACTTGAGATTGGCTCATTGATTGAAAAATCTGCATGAGGCAGTCAATGGGTTGGAAAAGGAAAAAAAAAGAAAAAGAAAAAGAAAATATCCTAGGTGAAAGCCTCCTTTGAGGCACCTAGGTAGACCTATTAGTTGAAAACCTCATTGAGGTAGCTAGTAGGCCTAAAATAAAGAAAATGAAAAAAGAATTCCATGTATCTCTCTTTGATGAATGTAGGTGCTCTCCAACATTTACAAGCAACAAGAACAAGTTAGGACCCAAAAAAAATAAATCAAAAACCTAGTCAAAGAAAATCAAACTTCGGCTTTGTCCTCCTTTGCTCAGATGCTCCAATAGGACCAAGGACATGTAAATCCATCACCCTCATCCATTTCCAATATCCAACCATCATTTCCAAACCTTTCCAATTCATTTTCCTCGCTGGCCTAAAATTCTACAGGAGGATTTTGTTTTGCTATAGGTGGCCAAAATACACAACACAAAAATTGTTTTTACCATATATTAAAAAACATGCATCCATTGGCCAGGATGTTTCATGGGGAGATACATATGGATGATGTTAACATGATCAAGAAATTTCAGCGAATTCCAGTGCATACTTTTCGAGAAATCGACCTCCATCACCTACAACCATTTTTAATTTTTCTAGAGATTCGTGCATCCTTTGGCCAAGATGTTTTATGGGGAGGTACATAAAGATGATGGAAACATGCTTAAAAAATTGCAAGTTAATGCATTATACTGTTCGAGAGATATGGATAAAACAATTATGCTACGGAGACTGTCCTAAAATGCTACAGGAGCAACCGAAATTGCTACAGGAGGGAACAAAATTGCTACATGAGTGTGATCATCATAGTGAGAGGGGCCAGATCCTATGTTTTCCTTGGGGGAATGAAGAAATAAGTCTACGACACCTCCATCATCCATCCTCCACACCATTTAGTTTATTCTCCATCCAAAAATTCATCTCTGTCCATGAAAATTCCTCATTTTCACCCCTTCTTTCATTGCTTTCACCACAACCAAAGTTTTTGATCCTTGTCCATATGTTAGCCATGAATTATCATTATTTTTGGAAACATTATCTAAAGGATGTTGTTGTTATAGAAAGTGTTTTGTGACTACTATAGGAAGAAATACATTCTTGTAGCAACCTATAACTACCTTACAAGACCACAATTAAGAGCACCAAAATGAAGTACAAATCATCATGAAGACATTGGAGAGTAATTTCCTCAAATTTTGGGTAGCTACAAGACCTCTGCAGATTACTACAAGATCACTATTCATCTCCAACAACAACACTTAATCCACCATAACAAAAAACCTATGTTGACAAGCCTCTATCAGTCAAGTACACGTCAAAAAATATTTCCAGAATAGAGGCAATGCATGGAACATCAAGCATGGGAAGATAACATCGGAAGGAGGAAACACATCAACCATTATTCCTGAAGCAACATACAAAGGAAATGGTCTCTTAGAAGATGCTAAAGAAAAACCTCACTCGTGTCCAGTTCTACCATGCAACCATCGAAGGACCAACACATCAACAAGCAACCTCTGACAATAGACATCAATGATGAATTCAGCCACCATGCAATGCCTGCATCACAGCCTTTGGCTCTAGCATCACCTACTTAAGCACCACCATTGGGGGCAAGTACAATATTGGCTTGGATCATATTATTTCAAACAACCTTTGCATTTTATGTTTTCATTTACATAAAGGGTCAGGTATGTAGTCCTCTAAAAATTACCTATGAACTTATTTTAGCTTGAAAAATGTTGCAAGTGCATGAAGGAAAATGTTTTTTTTTATAGCCAAAATGAGTAGCAGAGAAACCTTGGCCTTATCTAGTAAATAAATTCACCTTTCCACCAACACACACATGTGTGGGAGGGGAACAAGACAAACACGAATAGGACTTGAGAAAGTGGGTTGTAATAATTTAATAGTGATGGAGAACAAGAAGTGTGAAGGGGTAAGTGAGGGCCAACTTAGTTAACTCAAAGCACTTTGAGTTTATTCTGTGTGCAATGAAAAAAGTAGAGATAATTAAAAAAAAAAAAATAATAATGAAAAAATAAATAAAAGAATAAAAAGGTGGATTCACCACCTCTTGGAATGTAAGGAATAAATTCTATAGGATTCAGGTTGGTTGTTGTAGGAGAAAACAAAGCTGCTACAGGAGGAACATAACAGCTACAGGAAGAACATATTTGCTACATGAAGGACAAATTTGCTACTGGAAAGAACAAAGTTGCTACATAAGATAAACATATTTCTACATGAAGGTAACAGAGGGCTACAAGAGAATTTCTTTTCTACTAGGGTGTTGGACAATGATTAATTAATTGCTACAAGGTACAAAGAAACACAACAGAGTTGCAAAGGATTTGCTACAGACATGGTAAATTCTCCAAGGGCGAAAGGTATCCAAGTCACCAATTTTTTCATCACATCATTCCTTTCTTTTGCTTCAGTTTATTGACCATCCTTTCTCCCCTATGTAAGAAGAAAGAGCTTTATGTTAAGTGTTTTCAATTCTAGAATTTAATGAGAAAAGAGAATTTAGATTGCTAGTTAAGGTGTTCATAAGAATTTTATGGATAGTATGATGTGGCATAGCCAAGAATTTGTATCAATAGTAAGAGGCTTGGAATTCAATGAGAATGACATTAATAATGAGGTAATGGATGCCAAGAAATCCTTATTTTCACAAGGAGAAGTGCGAGAGGGATACCAATAAGACAAACCAAAAGCAAGGTGTTTCCCTCACAAATAGAAACCATTGAAATTGAAGAATCACCTAAGAAAAAGAATCCAACTAAACCTGCATTAGAAGTTCCATGGGAAACTAAGATAGGGGAAGAAATTCAAATAGAAGAGTAGCAAGAAGAGTAGTAAGAGGAGAAACACATGGACCAACAAACAAAGAATGAAATAGGCCAACATACATGAAGAACTACAAGGAAAGGAGGATGAATAGGTTACTCAGAGGGTGAGAAACAATTTCAGTAGGGGGTATGATGGGCTTCCAAATTAGACACAAATTAAGGCCAATATAACCTTTATTAGGCACATGAAGTCTATACTAAACCTCTCATTCTACACATAATAATGTTTTTTTAGCTTTAATGTGTTCTTAGTAAGGTTTAGAGATAATTTCATATTATGTGCCTAATATTGTTTATTTTTGTAGAATATTGTGCAAATTATGGAGGTTTGGAGGAGGACATAATCTAGGGACTTTCTCCCTACTACAAGAGGATCAAGATTGGATAATAAATGAAAAAAATATCATGAAATTATTGACAAATCCTTGAGCTCCAATGATTGAGAAAATCTAGGAATGTGTTCCATGTCATTTAATGCATAATCCTAGTGTTGGGAACTAGAGCCATTATTTGAGGGATATGGACGGGAAATATTACTCCTTTTAAGGAGAATTCTTCTGCATTAGTTTGTATAAGTACCAATTCAAATTGTCTTCTAGAGGCATGTATTTCTTAGTCTTCTTGTGGAGAAAACTTGTTATTTAGCAACTCCACTTTCATTTCTAGAAGGTATGTAATTTGATTAATTCATATAATGAATTTTAGTGCCATTTTAGCCTCTATCTCTGTTTCCTTCATAGGATTCTGATTTTCCTTGGGATTGGCTATCCCATGAGCCTCAAAGCCCCCTTGTGCAATTTTTTTATGTCCTTTGGATGTCTTTTTCGCTTGCATCTCTTATTTCTGCATTTTCTATTCATGCTTCTTTTGCTATAGGTTACATTGGTTAAATTATTGAAGTTGTTGTTGTTGTTGTTGTTTTTTGTTTTTTGTTTTTTTTTTAGTTTTTTAGTTTTTTTAGTTTTTTAGTTTTTTAGTTTTTTTAGTTTTTTTAGTTTTTTTTAGTTTTTTTTTGTTGTTTTGTTTTTAGGTTACTTAGATATTCACAAGAATGATGCATCCTTATAACATCTTTGAAAATTCATATTCATCATTGGGACTTGGATTGGTCTACTCGTTCACAAATCTAGAATTTTTGGAAATCCCTTGTAGCAAAATAGTAGTAATTTTTTTCTATTTTTTAGCACATGTTAACAGGGGTATTTTGGAGTGATTCCACTCTGAATGGAGTCCTAAGACATCCTACTTAATAACAAAAAAAAAAAAAATCATCCCATTTTCATTTGATTTACTTGGGAATTCGACAAGTTATCTCACTCCTGTAGCAAAACAGGGCCTCGTGTAGCATCTCCTATAGCACTCTTGTAGCATGTGTAAACTTGACCAGATTTGCTCCAAAAGCTTGGTTTTTGTCTCTTCAGCTTGAATAATGACTCATACATTATAAATCTATTATTGGGGAAGAATAAACACCACTTAGGACTTTCCTTTTTACAAATTAGATTAGGCCTATTTCTTTATATTCATGCTTTTAGGATTTCAATTACAACTTGTTGTTCTTGCATATGATTAGTTTATTTTCAAGACAACGTTTCACACTCTGCAACTATACTAATGATTCACATTTTGGCAAGTAGCACAAGGTTTATATTATGCAAATAGATAAGTACCTTTCATTCCTACAAATGGCATAACCTTTACCTTCTTGCAATTACGATTAATGTTTAGATTTGAGCAAGTAGTATTTCCATTTCTTGCAAATAGAGCAACATTTCCATTTCTGTAATTATTTTAGCCTTTGATTTCATGACATTCACTCCATTATATTAGGTCAATGAAAGAAGGACGCATTGTATGTTGCACATATAGTGCCGACATCTCTTAAGTTTGTACAAACCTCGGGTTGATAATTTAAGTTGGTGGCCTTGGGAGTTGCAACATTATTGTTGCATTACTAGGGCTCATCAAGGTCTTCAATGGAAATGGTCTATGGAAAGACATAGTTTTTGAAAAAAATATCTTCAACAATCAAATATGGAGGATTGGATTGCAGCAGGGGCACCATAAAATTCCAAAGAATCTTTTATCTATCACAGCTTCATGATTTCTAACCCTTGGTTATGTGGTAATCTATTATTGCAGGTGGTCGAGGGGGAAAAATTGTCATTGGTATAGACGCAATCAAGGAATTTCCTAGAAATCATATCCTTTCTTCTCCTAATGTTCAAATGCTAAATCTGCAAGGATTTCATATCCTTGCAAGTCTTAGTGATGACCACCCTTCCAATTTCTCTCCAACTATCTGGCCCCATGCTTGGGAGATTTTCCTTCTGGAGAATCTTGAAGTTGAATGGGAAATTTGTCATAATCAGTTGAGCAAGGTTGGAATCTCATTATCCCAAAAACAAGATAGGCCTATATGGGGTGGGCATGTCATTGCAAGGAGTGTTTCTACTCTTATATCTCTATGCATAATTAACCGAAACCCTTTGCAGACTGGATTGCTAACATGTGGAACTGGGTAGTTCCACTGAAGCTCAAATGCTTCATGTGGCTGACTATTCACAATAATATCCTTACTTGGTAAAATCTAATGAAGAGGGGCTCTTAGGGGCTAAGGAGATTTCCACTCCGTGCACTAGCTTTAGAAGACAATGTACATCTTTTCTTAAATTGCCCCTTTGCGGTAGCTATTTGGGAGGAAGTTTCAAGATTACTTTAGATTAATGTTCAGGTGGACCACTCTTCAATAATTTATTGTCTTGTTTCCTAGGCAACAAGATAGAAAGTATATAGAGCCATCCATCTGTATATTCTATGGGGGATTTGGTACTCTAGGAATGGGTTTATTTTAGAGGATAAACCCCGAGATGTCATGATTTTCACCCTCATGATTGTTGCATACTTCTAGGAGATAGGACCCTGGAATACCAAGCCACATTCTCACTTTGTATCCTATGTTGATTTGGGGGATTCATTCCACATTAGATATTTTAACAGGGCCTCTTCTAGAGGAAGTGTGGGTGTGGAGTCCTCATCAAGATAAATCCATCCTAAGCTTATCACTTCTTTTGGTATTGTGGTATTAAATCAAATTGTAGCGCTGAAATGGTGGCCCTTTGGGGGGTGACGCAACGTGTCCTTTGGATTTCCATCGAGAAGATCTTGATCATTGATGATGCATATTCAATCATTAAATGGGTTCAAGGGAGAAATGTTCTCAAGTTTCCTTCATTATGAAACTGGATGGAGAATATCAAGTCCTTAATACCCTTTTTCTCAGAGATATCCTTCCAGCATGTTTATAGAGAGCATAACTCTGAATTTGATCCATTATCCAAGGGTGGCATCTCTCCCCTTCTAGGTTTGATGAATTTCGAGCACCTAGTAAATGGTTTTGTTAGTGGAGAAAGAAATTTTAAGATCTAATTCTTCTTGGCCCATCCTTGATTTGTTTTTGTACGGCTTCTATGATCGATTTCCATTCTGCTTTTTCTTCCTTATGCTTGTTTTTTCTCTATCCATGGGCCCTCTGAACACCTCTTCCATATATGTTTTCTCTCTAGTTTATATCCAATATGTTTCTGACGATCCTTTGGTTTGTGGGCGTCCTATGTTTCTATTTTTGAATACTGGTTTTTTTGCAATGGCGAAGTTTATATACGTGTTTACTGATTACCATTTCCTAGCTATATATTCAGGCTTAATGTGTAAAGATCTATCTATGTAAACATATATTTAATAAATGAAGGTTGTTTTGTTTTTTCTCCTAAATAAAATAAAATAAAAATAAATAAATAAAAACTAATGAAATGAAGCCATGACAGTGTCAATAATTCACATGTTTTGTAGCATTGATAATTCACATATCCCACAAAGGAGTTGAGATAATTTTCATATGTAATGAATATCACATTGATAATTTTCATATTCGACAAATATAATTCGTATTCCTGATTTGCATGTATTTTAGAAATATTTGGCATATCCGACGGAGATAATTCGATAGAAATGTCTTCATATTGATTGAGATAATTCACATATGCGACCGACTTAAATGATTTAATTTGAACTTTCATATGGACAAATCCTCAACTCCACCTTTTTGTTCATATACATGTGGTTCATCTCGGAGAGTTTTGACATAGAAGTTGTTGTGCCAAAACATTGATTGATATATCCCCAAATGCAGTTGAAAATTGTTTTTCTATCCTCCTGAGTCCCCAACTATGACCTGCATTTTCGGAGGGATGGGAATTGCTTTACATCATGGTAGCATAATGCCAATTTAGTTGGTTCCTTATGGCCATGTAAGTTAGCAAAGCCAACATGAATCGAACTCTTAATCTATAATGAATGTTCTTGTGGGTGATACAGTGAGGTATACAATGGAATTCATGTCAGACAAGTCCAGGAAAAGATTATCCATTATTCTCTTTAACACCTTGCTTGTTCTTAGTGAAATTGTGGGTCATACAATTTCTTATGGTATATTGGGAAATTTTATTAGAATTAGAATTCAGAATGAGGAACCCATAGGGGCTTATCCTTTAGAGTGAGATAATTTTTGAATCCTTTCAGGTTGAAATAGTAAATTTACCATATATTACAGGTTATTTTATAACTCTAAAGGAAACAAAGGTATTGAATTGCCTTTCCTTCCTCTGCCCTGTGCTAGACTGTCTCACATCCTCCTCCTTCCCAATAACTAGTGTGCGTTTCAATTACTAATCCTAAGGTATCAATGGCCCACAACTTGTTACTAGAAATTGGACAATGAAGGTAATATAATATTATGAACATGGAATAAGACTTGTTAATGTTTATGAGTCCTAGTTACTTTGCTCAAGGAAAATTATTACGATATTTTGGTCATACATTCTTGACTGAAGGTGTGAAGGTGGACACTAGTAAGACAAAGTTGCAAATATTTGGAATTATGTCTATACTATAATAAGCAGCATAAACTTTTTCTGATGAACGCAGTGGTCCCCATAAAAACTTGTGTGAGAAGTGTGTTATCTATCTAAAGGGTATATTGCAGTCTGATGAGGATCAACAATAGAAGGTAGATTACTTTTGACATTAAGTTTCATTGCCTTCATGGAGTTTTTGCAACAAATTTCTAGAGTAGGAGATTAACTTGGACAATTGTCTCCATCCAAAGATGTCCTTCTTAGCTCGTTGATGGAGGTGACAAGGCAATTACAAATGGTGGGAGAGGCACCTTCTTAGTTGAATCTAGCAACTATGGTTCCAATAGTGGCTTGAATTGGTGAGGACATGCTATTGTGGCATAAAGATGGAGAGGTTAAACTTGTTGTTGCACATAGTTTGAGTGAAGTTTTAAGGGTTACAACTCTTGAAACCTCTTATAAGGTGGATATAATGCGGAAAATATTTCAGTTGGTTGGGAAAAATTCTAGGGGCTAGATCAAATGGATAGTCCATATTTTGGAAAGAGGGCCAATATTCTAAAATTAGTGACATAGGTAACATCATGCGCTATTATTAACTATGGTTATCATGATCTTGTTTTACAACTACTTCATTATTTCATCGTTGCTATCAATAAGGACCAGGGAAAATCCATTCATGAGCACATGAGAATCATCATGGGTACAATTATTGATGAGTTTGATGAAAGTGATTCTATTTTCTAGCCCATCATATCTTTATTATTAAATGTCATAAAACAATAGCAGGTCAATTATACAGTGGTTATAACTTTTTTTTTCTAAGTAATATTGTTCTATTAATATGATACAAAAAATAAGTTACATAAAAGCTTGACCTCAAAATTGTTGAGCATCAATCATCACCAAAAATGAATCTATCTGTTTTTGACTGCTGCAACATAGGGGAAACCAGTCCATTAAAAAAAAAAGAACCCACACATGGGTAAGCAGTGTTTATCCAAAAAGAGAGAGAGAGATATTGCATGTCTAGAACCAAAAATAGTTAACCGAAAAAGATTGTTCAAACTTAGACACATCGACCTGGCAAAAAGGAAATAACTGGTTGCCACGCATTAAGACTAGAGATTCTCTGGGGTTGTTCCTCTTCAATTCAACACGCAAATTGGTACCAGTCATCATCTGCAGCAGGCACGCCACTACCCTAAGCTGGAGGAGCCTCCTCAGCGCCACCTGTGCCTATTTGCATTTTAGATGTGTTGTTCTGTCTGCTTCCTGATGCCTTTGTGTCACCATGTTTGTTATCCTCAGCAGGTTGACTGCCAGCTACAACTTTTCCATGCAAAGCCGCTTTGCCTTCATCTTGCTACCTATTGCCAAGAATGTTAATACCACAATTGCTTGGAGCTGCTCTGCTCTGCTTGTCCTTGTGCACAAACAGAGGAGCTTGCAACTTAGTCTCTTCCGAGAAGGAAATGGTCATAGTAGTAGTGATTATAGGCCATTTTAAGGTGCTGCGGAAACGGAACTGAGTGCTATAGGGAGTAAGATACGGTGGAAGGGGGAAATCCGCTGAGTGAACGACTACGTCCCTCCCTTCTGTGCCTTGGAACCTGGCACGACCCCTTCCACTTCTGGTGTTTGGGTAGCGGTGATAGGGAGAGCTGATAGGATTGAGCATATCAGTGGAGTCAAGGGAAATAGTGGTAGATTTAGTCAAATTCGGTGTGCAGATGATGCCTCCGCGAGTTCCGCCACACCTGCTGCACATAAGATGCCTGATGTGTTCCATAGTAGGATTAAGAGTTAGGTTGACAACAAAGGGATTGATTGAGTTTCAATGCAAAGAGTGAGCAGGGAAGGTTTGGGCCTGGTCTAAGATACAAAGGTTGGAGTGAGAGAAATGAAATCCGTTGCTGAGATCAAGGCAAGGAAGCAACTAGCATCTGCTGCTGGGGAGGGCAGACGCAATGGAGCAAGGGAGGAATTGCATGCTACTCTGCAGGAGCCATATAGAAATTTTGAATAATTTAACACATATTCAACAGAGATTATCCTGATCATGTACTATTGTGGAAAACATACACAATACATAAGCTCCTCTACGTTGATCATCAATATAGCAGCATCAATAACAATAAAACATCAAGAGCATTCACACATTAACACAGTATGTATCCCGGGGAAATCATCTCGCTAAAAATCCCAACTATCTGTATATTAATGATTGAGTCATGTAACATTACAAAGTACAATGCTTATCACAAGCAATCCAATACCAGCTCCACCTGTTACACACAATACAACTCAAATCTGAATCAATCACTGGCTCAAATCTCTTCCGCTGCTTGCCTGCCTCCGCTGCTCAATACCTGCACCAAGAACTGATGATAATTCCAAGGCAACCATGTATTTCCTTGGCTAAAATCACGTGAGCACAAGCTACAATGTGGGAAAATACGTGGGCAAACTCATTGGCATACTCAATCCCTTGATTGTGCAAGATCTGATGCACAACTATAGTCACAACTGATAGCAATCTGATTCTCTAACACCTGTCCCTGCTGAACTGAACATGCACTGACATGCAACTGAGTTAACTGATGTATTCATTAGTTGTATTATGAGTTAATAACTTGTGAATTAATAATAACTAATTCACCCAACTCATCTCTAGTATATTTTCCAGTTAGACTAAATACAACCAGTTTAACAAAGCTAAACTGAACACAACTCCATCAACTGCACCTCCAGTCCACTAAACTCAACTCACTTGAGTTCTAACTGGAGTCCTGCATGCAAATATTAGTCATCCAATAGGTAACCACGTATTTCCTTCTGGGATCTGCATGTACCACATCCGTAGCTCATCCTGAAGTGCTCCAAGAGAATAAGACAAAGTTTATAGTCTAAATATTATTATGAGCTAATAAATTTGACTGTTCTATATTTAGACTGAGCAGTCACACCGCTGTGGTGTCACTCCGCTGTGGTCTAAAAATAGAAGTCCATCTATTTTTTCCAACTTGATCAATCATCCATAAACAGCAACCTGCAATTCATAGACATGATCCATATGTCTAAAAATAGACTTGCGCCAAAAATAGCCTGCGGGCCCACTTAGTGAAGGCGACTCTTTTCACTAAGCTCCATCATCTTGTTGCAATCTCAACACTCCCTCACGGCAAGATATGGATTATCAGC
>APFE030126328.1:12940-35359 GCA_000404065.3 Pinus taeda
CATCTTATATATTAGTTTTTTTATCATATTTATGTGTCAATGTATTTATTTTATGTTCTAGATGGTTTAGATATTGAAAAAATTGGAAAAAAATGAAAAAAAATGAATATTTTTGTTCCAAACGCTTTTTTCCCGCTTTTTTCCGCTTTTTTCCCGATTTTTCCGATTTTTTCATTTTTTTCCCCGCGCCGATTAAATCCCTCTCGCGCTTTTAACAACATTGCTAAAAACACCAGTCATTGATGTCAAATGATTAATTAACACTTCCTAGTAATTGTCAGATTACAATCAAAATGGCAGCTCCACTGTTGGATGGCTGAAAACCCGAGTCCTAGGGTTTGTGTTCCTTGGACTGAGGATGTACCCCCACTTTGTCGAGGGTTTTTGAAGGGTTAAATCATTAAGTTTGACTTGGATATCCACGTCATTGGATTCTCATGGTCGAGATCTTTGCGGTGGTATGTGGAACACCACATAAGTCCTCTTGGTTTGAGAAAAAACTAAATTTGAAGACAAAAATCCCCCTTTTTGGGCTAAAACCCCAAGGGTTGGTGACTTGGCATGTTTCTATTGGTTATAGGCATCCTAATTAAGTAGTATTGGCTTCTTGACATGTTTTAAGGGTTAATTATCTTATGGAGAGGTATCACAATTATGAGAGGGGTCATCCATCTTTAAAGCCTCCTAAAACACATCAATTTTTTCAACAATATCACAATTCTCTTGTTGAGAAATCTAGGGCATTCAAAGTTAACAATTTCTTTGCTTGATAATTGCTTGTGATGCACTTTTTCTTCTTATCTTATAGTCTTTTTCTTCATTAGCTTATTAATGTGTTCTTTCATCAAGACAATTACCAAAATGCATATTAAAAGACAAGTGACACAGTATGTAGGCTTCTCCAGCCAAGGCCAAAACCTCTTACCTCTTGAGAGGAAAGCCTGATCAAAATTCTTCTTCTAGATCTTCAATTGTTAAGTACCAAGACCATGACACAAATCCTCGACTCTAGTGTCCTCTCAAGAACCTTGTCACCAACCTTGATGCTCTGCCTCTTCCTTCCTTTGCCTTTATTCTTGATCTAGAACTGCTCCTTTTCGGCTCCTTCTAGAAAAACTCGGTCTCTATCCTTTTTGCTATACCTTCACAACTTCCTTAGAGAATCTCAGTCTCTATCCTTTTTGATATACCTTCACAACTTCCCTAGAGAATCTCGGTCTCTAGGCCTTCTATAGAGAAACTCGGTCTCTAGATCTTCTCTAGAGAAACTCGGTCTCTACTTCGATCACTTAGAAGAGTCCTTTTCTTGCTGCCCCAGAAGAAATTTAGCTTCCCCAGAAGAAAGTCACTTTTCACTGGCGTAAAAGAAACTTTGCTAACCCAAAAGATAGTCCCTTTTCGCTGATCCAGAAGAAACCCTAACTTCGCATTTCCCAGAAGAATCCTCTTTCTTTGTTCTTCGCACTTTTGTTATTCTTCTTCTTTGCTCTTCTATTTCTTCTCTTCTTTGCACTTCTTGCAAGTCGAGTTTTCTTAGTTTCAAATGGAGGACGAGTGTGTGTATGTATACACCTCATCACATGTCCTTTAGGCCGACATGTCTGTTGGAGGTAGGCCGACTTGTTCTAGCAGCGTCTCTATCGTTTGTAGGCCGACTTGATCTAACGACTTCTCTATCGTTTGTAGGCTGACTTGAAGAGGTTTGGTGAGAAGTTCTTGGAGGATACTTTACATAGACAATATTGACCTTTTACAAAGAACATGACTTCATATACATGACGATGACTCTTTTATGAGTAGATGAACAAACCCTAGAGTCTCAATGGGAGTCTTGACTCAAAAACAAAATCCCTTGCTCATGAAACCCATGAAGCAAGCCAATATAATAATTTCATTTTTCTTATTTACATCTCATTACATAAAATCACAATTACATGTCCTTGGGAAGACCGAACCTATTTACACTTTTCAACATCTCCCTCTCTGAAATTTTGAGATTTCTCAGGCAGTTTAAGGTTCAATTTCTCTGTGGCTTGGGCAACAACTTCACTCCAGCTTTATCTCATCTGTTTGACCTTCAAGGTATGTTAACTTTTGTTTATAATTCAACCCTTAGAAGGGGATTTTTCAATAGACAAAGACCTCTTAAGACTCAACCAAATTCTATGACTCAAGACACATGATCTAGTATGATAAAAATACATAGACTCGATAACACTAGGACTCACCTAAGACCTTGTTAATGAATTCCACTCTAGCTTTGAGGTATATCTGGGAGAAAAACTCTGCCAATTATTCATGTTTACAAACACAAATAATTTGGGGAGGTTAAAAAACTCCCTAGACTGAAACCATTTGAGAAGAATCATAGGATTACCTAGGTGTTGTTACATGGATTAATAGTCATACTAGAATCATTCTTATGATAATTTGCAGGATTTGGGATTATAATGATGATGGTGACTAAAATTTTTTTGACCATACTTCTGTACTTTGTCTTCTGGAACTGTTGACATTTATATGGTCAACAATACACATTACTCATGTATGATATGTCAGCGACAATCCCCTTGGTGATTCTTGATTATAGCTCTCCCAAGTGACCTTGATCCCTCACAAAGCCAATAGTTAGTGTTTGTGCTAAGGCATCAAAGATCCTTACTCCTTTGCAAGTTATAGCATATCTTAAGGATCCATAGACTTCATCCACCTAAGGACTAGGCACTGGCCTTGTCTAGTTCGTGATCAAGTCATATTTTATCCATAAATTGAAATTGCTTCTCTCCCTTCTCTAATTTGGCGCTCTTAAGGCCAAGTGACCCAACTAGGACTTAGTGCGAGTTAGCTAGGAAGAAGAATTTTTGGTCTTGGAAGGTTCCAATATCAAGGGTTGTAGTGGTTGCCTCAAAATCATCCCCCTTGGTCACCATTCTTTCCATTTGCATCCATAATTTCTTTTTCCCTAGGATAAAACCCAAGCTTGGTTAAAGCTTCAACTTGAGATCTCGCTGAAGGTTTCATAAGCCTTTGCCTTTCTAATTCTTATTATTGGAAACCTAAGTCACATGACATGAGGACACAAGACACGGAGGACACGTAAATGAGGACACAAGACATGGAGGACACGTAAATACGAGTATTCAACACGAGACGCATTGACCTTGGAAACAGGACACGAGGGACACATTTTATATATATTAAAAAATACTGAAATATAGTGCTTGATCCATATAGATATGAATCATGGTGATATCTATTTAGTATTTAGTATACACTATTTACCATTTAGTAATTTACTAGTTAGTTTATTAATTTACCACATCAATGATGTTCACATTTCAATGTTCATTGTTCATGTTATAATTTTTGTTATTAACTTCAAACAAGTTTGATCATGTTCAAACTTCACATAAGGTAGTTTATGAACTATAAATTTATATGTGTTCAAACTTCATTGTTGACCAGAGTGTTAATCGAGCTTTCCCTCCCTTTAGACCTCGAAGGTGTAGTAAGCAATGAGCATATGACGTGGAGCTGGGATTTTTATTTCAACACATGATCTATACATGGTCACTCGTGTATAATTAAGTTAAGTTTCGTTGGCTATAACACAACTTACAAGAAATTTAAGTGCTCCAAACTCTCAGCAAAGCATGCGAGCGCTCGTCTCTTACATCTCCAGGTCTAGGTTGATTTGAAGTTGTGAGCATTGCGCTCGAATCTGATGGAATTCCTCACACTACACAACAAATTGGATTCCAATGATGAGCAAACTCAACTTTGGTGGCGAACAATGACAAAAAAACCCCAAAATAAACCATGTTGCAGGTTTTCAATGTCACTTTTCATGGGATACATGTCCTAAGAACCAAAAATGTTAGGGCACATTTTCGACATGTCCAAAACACGTCTCTATTGGAGGACACGAAGAAAAGCGTTTTCGACACGTTTTAGGGCGGTTTTCGTGTCCGACACGTGAAATACAGGAAACGAGACCCTGAGGGACGTGTCTTGTGACTTAGTTGGAAACCTTTTCTTTACCCCTTGACGTTGGGACATTCCTTTTTCCATGCCATTGCTTAAACCCTAGGTCTAGCGTGCCCCATTTTTGGCTTGTTTAAGGGAAGTACATTGCCTCTTTTCCATTGCTTGAGCCTTCTCCTTAAGTTGAGTCCTCCCTTAGAAGCCATTAGGTTACCTTATACCTCTAAGCATAGATTATCTCTTAGGTGACCTATATACCGGGACTCCTCCCATTGGTGAATATCCATAAAGAGCAGGGGGTAGTAGCTATGGTGATAGTGGGATACTACCTTATTGTTGTCACTTGGTCTAGTTCCTGTATTGTAAGGTACCCTTGTATAAGACCTACTAGATTTTGCAGCAACAATTACCACTATCATATGTGTGAAACATCATAACTTAATAGACCCAATGAAGGGACCAAATACCCCAGTTTAGGTACACATGGAATGAAATTCCTTTGTCAGTTACTCATGTGCCTATATATATACTAATTGATCAATTGACTAATGGGTTGGAAGTTAGGAAAGCAAATTGTCAAGAAAACTATCTCAACATTTTTGAATCTCTTAATTATACAAACACAGAAAGACCTTGCTTAACTCGTGATGACTCAATCCCTTTTTGTTTATAAATGAACTTTAACAATAATTAATTATAATTTTTGTGCTTAACACATATTTCTCCTTTTCTAAAATTAAGTAGTACATAGACAAGTGTCCATAATTAACAAATGAAGCGGGAAAAAGAGTAAACTCATTAGTAGCACTAGTAATATGTATAACAAAAATAGTGTTTTCATAGGCTTGACGGTTGTAGATACTAGAGATAACATTGATAATGGGATTAATCATGTTGATGGCTACGTAAGGTTGAAAGTGGTTAGGTGATCATGAGAGGAAGCATTTACAAAAGAAAACAATCCAGTTAAAAAGGATAAGAGCTCAATAGGATACCCCCTAATGGTTCTGAAGAAGATGGTGTCTTCAGTGCTAGTGGAGCTGATGCTGCATAGGATCTCACCACTCTATTGGATAGACAAGCATAAGATCTCAACATAGTTATGGCTTCAATTTTTTCTGCACAATCTTATCCCAAGGTGCCTTCAATTTATTGTAGTTTTAGCTCCATCTTACTAATCTTGTTTTAAAATTTCCTTCACGGGCTTTCTTTTTATCTAGCAACTCCCACTGTGTTTATTTAGTTTCTTAAATATATTAAGTGTGTCCCTACTTCAGAACTTTATGCTATCCTTTTATTATGAAAACTTGCAACTCTCTATCACATGTGACCTACTACCACAGTGTGTACTATTTCTAGTGATGCTTGGTTTTTTCGAAAAATGAAAAAGGCATTTCGTTATTAAACAATATAAAAACAATTAAGAATTGTACGTCATAAAGCCAAAGGACAAGGATGTAGGTACTCCTCCCTACATAAGTAAGTATGGAAATCATGTTTGTTTTAGATACATCTTTAAGAGATTCTACATATTTCTTAAAGTATCCATCTTGGTGGAGAAATGAAAAGCACATTCATATTTGGAAGAATTTAATCCTCAAGAATGAAGTGGATTTGTCGCCTCATAAAAGATTGCTCAACATTTCCTTATTCCATTAAGAACTGTTTTTAGTTTGGTATTGGCCCACAGACTCTTCCTATTGGATTAGTTCTTTATAGGCAAAAAAACGATCCCTTACGCTGAAGAGGGGCAATAAAAAGAACATTGTACTTGGGAATAATCCATGCCTCGAAATCTTTGGCAACCCTAGATTCCACATAGATGTTCAACATCAATTGTTTCAACTTTATGGAAACACACAATGGCCATTACAAAGAAATACATTCTGTTCCTCTTAAACTGACCCATTGTTGTTAAGAACTCACCAACCAAGTACTTGACTATTAAAATAAGAGTGGAACTTTCAATTCCCTTGACATTGCCTAATCTGCCTTGCTTCTTGATTTCAAAAGGTCCATTTTTTATTAAGTTGATCAATGATAGATTTTGTCTTTGAATGTGTTATGTATAAAAATTTAAAAATAATGATACATTCTTACATAATAATAAATAAATGTAATAATTATATAAAGGGGCAAAATCAAAGATCATGACCCCTCGTTAGAAGGCACCCAAGGCTATATTTAACCCTGGCGTCCTTCAGTGTAAAAATAAACATCATTCAACAACATTTCATTATATATATATATATATATATATATATATATATATATTTTCAAAATTACTGTTATATTGGTATCAGAGCCCGTGGTTAGTATAATAAAAATAATAAAGTTTAGTTCAATTAGTATAGTAATTAAAAATTAGTGTATAGTTAAATTAATAGTATAGTTGATGCTTAAACTTAGTGTAGAATAATAAATTAGTGAATATAGTAAAATAGTAATGGTTAGTAAGATGTTAATAATAAATTATTATTAATTAAATAGTTAATAGTAATTAACAGTTAATAATTAATATTACTTTAATTAATATATATATTTATAGTTAATACTAATAATATATAAATTAAGACTTAAAATATTTAAAAAAATAATATAAATTAAGGAAATTGGTACTTAAAAATAATGTCAAAATAGATCGAAAACACCTTTAGTCACCAAGACAATGACGATGAGTGATTTTAGTAAGAAGTTGGCCTAGATGGATGAACAACATGATGTTGTCCAAAAGGAATGAAGGGAGAAGCACTCACAATTAGAAAAACAGATAAATCAAAATTGTAATGTCATGTTACAAAGATTGAGCAGAGCTAAAGAGCTTGGTCAAGGTCACCAAGACAATGATGATGAGCGATTTTAGTAAGAAGGTGGCCTAGATGGATGAACAACATGATGTTGTCCAAAAGGAATGAAGGGAGAAGCACTCACAATTAGAAGCACAGATAAATCAAAATTGTAATGTCATATTACAAAGATTGAGCAAAGCTAAAGAGCTTGGTCAACAAAAAGTCATGCCAAATTAAGAGATCAATATATTATATTAGAAAATATTATAACAAACCTTGCTAATTCGCAAAACATGGTCATTACAGAACAAAATTATTTAGATGCTTCAAATCTCTGGAGCTCGCTTAATACTGAGGATAAAGGTGAAGTTAGAGAAGAAGTGTTTGATGAGAATGATGACTACAATGAAAGTGCAAATGTAACATATAATGATGAATATGAAGATGATGTTGATCATGATGGTGTCGAAGACAAAGATGGAGAAGACTGTAAAGTTGAAGATGATAATTTTTCACAAATTTGTTATGTAAAAGATGAAATTATAGAATATTATAATGATGAAAATAAAGGTAATGATGAAAATGAAGTTGTAGGAACAAATGAAACAAATCAAAGAATAGATAAGATTAAAAGAGAGATGAGAGGAGAAATCCAAGACCAAATAGATCTTAGAGTAGAGATACTTGAGAAATATCTCAGGGATAAGGAATCCTTGGCACACACAAAACTATCCTCATCCCTATCATCTGCACTTAATCATGATTTGCATTACCATGAAGAAACTGTTGAGAAATCTAGGGGCAACTCATTTGATGATTTCTCTAACCTTGATAACTGTTTGTGATGTATTTTTACTTAACTTGATTAGCTTCTTCTTTCACTTAATTATTATTGTATCTTCTATCATCAAACAATTACCAAACAACGAAGAATAATAAGACAAGAGGACATAAGATGTAGGCTTTAAACCAGGGCCAAAACCTCTGCTCTTGAGAGGAAAACCCACACGAACTCTTCTCTTCTTATAGAACTTCAAATGAATAATTCCAAGACCTATGACCCTTGACAAAGACCCCTCCCAGACCAAGTCAACTTTCACAACTTCCAACAAATTTTCTAGCAACTTTGCCCCAACAAATTCTCCAACAACTTCGACCCGAACAACTTCTCTAGCAGCTTCGACCCCAACAACTTCGACCCCCACAACTTCTCTAGCAACTTCGACCCCAACAACTTCTTGACTGCAATTTTTGGCAACTGCAGAAACCCTAGCTCTTGCACGTGTGAAAAAGATGGTGATTTCTTCCTTCTCCTTCGCTTGACTTGGTTCGTCCTTCTTTGGAACTCGGCTTGGAAAGTAGACTTTTTGGTGCACTAACTCGGCTCCTTTCTGCAATTCGATCTTGTTCTAGTGATATAGCCCTAATCTTTGCACGTGTGAGGAGATGATAGCCCAAAAGCAACTCTCAAAGACTTCGTTCCTTTCCTTCTTCTATTCCTCTTCTTTTTCGCTCTTCTAGGTCTCCTTTTCTTCCTTGATCGAACTTCTCATGAGGTGATTGGATGGTCTTTAGTGAGGTCGGTGTCTCTTATATATAGGCTTCTATCGAATTGATGTCCATGAGGTCGACTTGATTAGGCCATCTTATTTGACAAGGTCTTGGAGGGTCTTTATGACACTTTTGACTTTACAATAATTTTCTTTACAAGATACAACATGCCCAAAAGGGTCTTACATGTATGACAATGACTCTTTTGACTTCATAATTTTGTGACAAACATAGAAGCACTCATTGGGTGCTTGACCTATAAATAAATTTTATCTTGAGCATGAAACCCATGCGTCAAGAATGACAATAATAAATTTATTTTCTCTTTAATATCAAATATATAAAATCATGATTGCAATATACATTATAAAGGTCGAACCTAGTTACACATTTCAACACTCCCTCTTAACTCTGGAGGTATTTGTTGATTTGGGGTAGCATCAGATGTGCTCTAGCCATGAAAATTAGTGGAGAGGCTAAAGCACATGAGATCTCCAAGACCCAGAAATGGTTTGGGCAGATTCTAATCAGTTTGGGAGAATTAAAATAATTAATATTTTTAATGGAGTTCCTAAGTCCAAACTTAGGAAAAATAAAATATTAATGGGTATTAATATAAAACTAGGTTAGAAGGTTTCAAAAGTCATGGATCAAGCTAAATCTAATCTTAGCCATTGATCAAAGATTTAATCTCGGCCGTTGAAGGACCAACAGGAAAAGTATAAGAAGAGGTTTGAGGGTCAGTTGGAGAACACATTGAGGGAGACCAGTCAATTCGATTTTTGGAGCAGGGTTAGTTGAGAAATTCGAACTAGTGGTCTGGAGAGCAGCAAGAGGCAATGGGTGCGGAATAGAGAGTCAGGAACAACACCAGAAGACTAGCGCAGAGGTTGGAGAGGCAGATGCAGAGGCAATAGACTGTGCAGTCACTGGAGGGCCTGCATGGGTGACGTAGAGAGGCCCAGTGTTGACGCAGAGGGTCTAGGAGCTGCGCAGAGGCCAACAAGCCTGACGCTGAGACTAGGAGAAGTGTTGGAGATTTTTTCTCTGTTAGGTAAGCTAGTTTGCAACCCAGTTGTACTGAAGAATTGCTGAATAATAAAATCCTCCTTTGTTGCACCAATTTTCCCACATTGGGTTTTTCTTAGGGCAATTGTCCAAAATATCTGTGTTGATGTGTTGATTCTTGTGCATGTGTTTGTTTTTGTATTATGGTGTGATATCTGCGACATAATTTATTTTAATGTTTATTGAAGGGTTTTTCGTAAATAACTTATTGAGAAATAAGTAGGTAAAATAAATCAGTTGTTGCAATGATAGAATTTTCACAGTATTCATAATCCATACATGGTACTTGGACATTCTCATACTAAAGAATTCTCATAAGAAGAGTCAGATTAATAAGCCATCTCTCTCTCTCCACAAGATCAGATCACAATGCTGGCGAGACAATGACTAATAGATACATTTCATCATTGTCTCGCAAGGCACATACCCCATCCAGAGATTTGCAAGATATGTCCTTTTAGGACCATTCCTCTCTTAAAATAACACTTCCTCAAGGAATTTCCTCTTCGACTACTCTTGCCTATTGGATGCGTTACCACATCCTCAAAGATTATCAGAATCAATCGCAAACGCTTACCCAATCCTCCATTCTTTCTTCATAACATGAAGACAAAAATGATGTGTCTATCTCTCCCTCTCAACTAGGGAGGATTTACACATTCCTATAAAAGGAATATTCCCAAGCTCCATTTTAACATGGGACTTGCCCAAGCTCCCTCTCAATTAGGGACTTGTCTCCAACAACAACTATCTGCTCTTTGGTGGAGATCATGGTACTATCAACTACTTCATCTTCATCTTCTTTATTA
Source organism: Pinus taeda (assembly GCA_000404065.3). Lineage (NCBI taxonomy): Eukaryota > Viridiplantae > Streptophyta > Pinopsida > Pinales > Pinaceae > Pinus > Pinus taeda. The sequence continues at coordinate 23,142 of APFE030126328.1, forward strand.
TGGAGCTTTCTTCATCATAACTTCTTTGTAGGGCTTCAACCATCTTTCTTCATCACTTCCTTTCAATGAACCATATGGTTGAACCAATAGTCATGTCATCCTTCTCTTCATCATGAAAGTGATCTTCTAGTCCACATTTGGATTTTGTTCATACAACTATATGTTATGAAACCAGCTCACAAAAAGATAGAAAAGATAGATGAACACATGAAAAATAAGCTCTTCGAGGGGGCAACCTCCTTTACATTACACAGATGAACAATTCTTGGATGATACAAATGACAAGACCTCCTTTCCATATATAGGAGTCTAAGGGGTCATAATATAATCAGAGTCGACATAACAATAATAATGTAAGGGCACAATAATAACAATAGTGGGCTTCTATGGGGCACAATAATAACAATTTGGGGACTACATGGGCACAACAATATAATAAGGGGGTTGTATTAATAATAATAAGGGGTTACACTAGTAGTATAGGGACCTAACACTATCTCTTACAAGTCATGTTTTTTTTAGGATCTTGCCTCCAATCTCATTAGTACAGGTTGTAGGTGACTTTCCACAACCCTCTTTTGGTAGCCCTGTAACAGCCAACCAGATCGTTTCAAAAATTAAAATGAACAATAAATCAAAGTTACCTCTTTATGATGGCCTTTTGTCATGATATCAACTTCTTGCAGCATCAACATCTTGCATATATATGAATCCATCTCCAAGACATACATTACCAAGGTTCTCCTTTTTCCAGCATACATATCAAGGTCTTCATACCTTTGTCATGGAGATATCATAGCTAACCTTTCTAATTAATATCAGATGTTGATTTCTTATCTTATCTTATAGATGCATCTTCCCACAAACTCTTCTTTCATCTTTTCCACATATTGCTTTCCTCAGTATCTTCATTACATGGTTCTTTCAACATAGGAACCATGACTTTCAACCACCTCATATTCCATATGAGATCATATTATGTCAATTTCATCTTATCAATATGTAGAAGAGTTCAAGGCACATTGTCTACATGCCTTCATGCATCATTCTAATGGAAGAGCTTCTTCTCCTTCATTCATTCTCATGAGATAGATCATTCAACCATTCAACTATATGATTACATGAATTTATCTATCAAATATATACATACCTCTTCCTTCTTTTGGTCATCTAGACTTCCTTCTAGCAACTTCCTTTCCTTGCTTGAAGATGAAAGTACTTAAACTATCTTGACAAGTTGCATACTGACCACTGAAGTTGCACCTAATTTCTTTTAAGACTCCATGCCCGAAGATGTATCAGAGGCTTCATGTACCATCAGAGTTCACTATATCATCAATTTTTTTCAACTCTATCTCTTCTTCTCATCTTCTTTTGTTGTACTCAGATTCCCCAAGCCCTATGGGGATGATGTAACGTGATACTAGTATAAGGACTCTTGTCATATAACAGGCTTAGGTAACTTGGGACTTTGTCATCAAGTGAGTTTACTCTGGGAGGTTTCTTCACTTGGTTAATTATCTTATCCTTACGAAGACTTAATAATTAATTGGTTTTTTCTTCCAAACATAACCCTAAAGCCGGAGTGCGGCTTGATGGTGAGTCCTAGTGTCTAGGGTCATTATATGTTACCATACTAGATCACATCAAAAATTTCGTGGAATTTGATGAGGTCTAGGGGGTATCAACAGAGCACTTGTTGGCCTTGATATACCTTCATCATAATATTGAACATTATAATCATCTATTGCTTCAACTTCTTTCGTTTCTTCACTGTTGTTATCATCTTCCTTACTATTGATTTCCTTTCGACATGCTTTAATTTCTGCACATGATTTTTCTAATCGCTGAAATACTTCTTGAACTTTATTAAACTGCTCAATGCATTCTGGACGTGAATGTAATGGCACATTATGCGGCGAACAACATTCAAAGACCCGCATGATTATATTGTGCACCATGGATCCGATACCACTGAAGCGTTAAAACCAATACTGAAGCAAGAAAACTGATAGCTTGGAAACTTGAATATAAAAATACACATAGGTATTTGTAAATAATAATTTATTATATATATAAAATTGTACAAGTGATGAATGTTACAATGAGGACTTGCATACATATATCTAAGCAGGCGTCCTTTCGTGAATGGGCATGTCTTTTAGACATGCCTTTTCACTTAACTTAATGATTATTTAACCTTATTAATATTTGATTATTTAATATTTACATTTATTTTATTTATTTACTTGTTATGAATTATATTCATAACATAAGTACCTTGCTTCAACGAAAGGGAGATTGCCTTTGAAGATGATGACAACGTCCTTGTTCTTGCTTCTCTTGGATGAATAGTCTTCAAGATACTTTGATTTGTAGGTCTCCTCAACTTGAGTAGGGTCTTTGTGGTCTTTTGAGGATCCCAAAACTTCTTCTGGTGTAGACTTCTTTGATCTAGCATTTTTTTTTGACACTTCTTTATAAAGTTTGACTTTTCTTTGATGTCCTTCGAGATTTGATTCTTGAGTGCTTGTGTGTCCCTTGATGAGAAGCCCTTTCGTTGATTTGTCACCTTAGCTCTGATACCATGTTGATAAATCTAGGGATTAGGATTATGAGATTTCCCTTTGATGATAATTGCTTGTGAGTGCTTTTTACTTCTTTAGATTAGGTTCCTCTCTTTGCTTAGATTATTATAGTGTTCTTCTTCATCAAACAATTACCAAGGCATAAACAATATATAGATAAGAGACACAGAATCCAGGCGACTAGCCATGGCCAAAACCTCTCCAACTTGAGAGGAAACCCAAAGCAAATTCTTCTTCTTATAGAGACTTCAATTGACGAATGCCAAGACCAAGATCCTTGACACAACAACCTCTCCATAACCAAGTCACAAGATCCTTCTTCACTGCTTCTACTTGCCCAAGTCAACACAAGTCAACCTGCCTTACAACAAATCTCGGCTTGTTTGAAGTTTCAGCCTTCCTCCACAGATCAACACTTCTTGTCTACTTGAAATCTCTGCAAAATCAAACTTGTGGGCTGAATTATGGACTTTCGTGATGTGCTACTCCTTCGCCAGCTTGAGGGCTTCTTCTTGATATTTCGGTTAGCAAAAATGATGATGTGAAGAACCTATACTTGAATTTGCAAGGGCTGTTGTAACCCTACTCTAGAAACCCTAGTTTCTGCTACACATGTGATGAATTGATCCAAAGACAATCCCAAATTCCTTCACTCTCCTTCTCTTTCTTCTCGTTGGATAAGAGGCTATTCTTATTGTGATTTTCACACTTCCTTTCTTGTCTTGGATGCTTGACCGAATGCTTTTCAAGGTGGGGCTGAGCTACCCTATATATAGTGGTCTGTCCATCAAATGAAGCCGAATTTACCTTGTGCCTAAGCTGACATGCCCTTCTGGAATCATCTTATTCTCTTTTTGTAGGCCGACTTCAAGGAGGGCTTGTTACAAGGCCTTGGAGGGTTAACAAAATTTCTTTTACAATGAATTACATGCCCAAATGGGTCTTCAAACTTTGACATTAACTCAATAGACTTTATGACATGATGACCAACCCTAAAGGCTCACAATGGGAGCCTCTACTATAAAATTCCTTGAGCATGAAACCCATGACTCAAGTATTACAAAAATAATTTTATTTTCTTCTTTACATATTACATAAAATCACAATTACACGTCATTATGAAGACTGAACCTATTTACACTTTTCAACATTCTGCACGATTGACATCTATTTGCACTCTTGCATTCACACACATAAGTGCTCTAATCGAATTGATAAGTGTCTAATAAGTTTGTGTTGGAATTTCTAAGTCTAACTGTTAGAAATCCTTCCTGTACTTTTTGATTTATTTCTTCCTACTTGTTCTGTTAATTAACAAGTTATTTACCATGTAAATACTGAAAATAAATACAAGTACAATCTCAACACATACATATCATCAACTGAAGGAAAAACAAGCACACATGTGACATCGTTATTTTTGGACAAATGTCCCCTGAAAAACCCAATGCAGGAAAACTGGTGCAGCTATTTGAGGGTTTTATTATTAAGTGATTTCAGAATACAATCTGGGTGCTAGAAATGGCTCACCCAACAGATAATTCCCTTGGCAATAGTACCTCTCAGTTAGAGATAGATATTAGCCCCAATCTGCCCCATGAAATCTCCCAGCGTCAGCCTCTAGGGTTTGCGTCAGCCTCTCTGGCCCAGCGTCAGCCTATCTGGCCCAACATCAGCCTCTCGGGGCTCTGCATTAGCCTCTGGAGCCTCTGCGTCTCCCAGGCAGGCCCTCCTCAAGCTCTGCGTAGCTCTTGGCTGCCTCTGCGTGGCCTCCGGTTGCTTTTATGTGGCCTCTAGTTGGCTCTGCGTCAACCCTCTCCTGGCTTCTGCTTTGATGCTCCCGATACTATTTATGCCTTTCTGCTACTACATTCACTACCCCTCAGTTGCAACTCTAATCACTCCTTCGATTTCCTCAGCAAGCCCTGCCCCAGAAAATCGAATTCTTGATCAACTCGGTGTGTTCTCCAAGTGACTCTCAAGCCTCCTATTATACTTTTCTCGTTGACAATTCAATGACCGAGATTAAGTCCCTAATCAACGACTAAGATTAGATTTGGCTTGATCCATGACTTTTGGACCATTCTAACTATTTTACCTAAGTATTAAAAATATTAATTATTTTAATATCTCCGTAACTAGTTAGATTCTACCCAAACCATTTGTGGGTATTGGAGATCTCATGTGCTTTAGTCTCTCCACCAATTTTCGTGGCTAGAGCACATCCGATGCTACCCCAAATCAACAGTTTGACTAATTTCTTCAAGTCACATTGTGAACTTGCTTCTCATTGATATTTATTGGATAATTGGATACATTGTTCATTGCTAAATTGGATGCTATTTCAATTTGTCTGTTGTTTATCTAATTGGCACATTGGTGATTCATTGATTAAATTCTTGAAGATTTGTAATTGTCTTAATGAGCATTGATCTTGTATTGTTTATCACTTGAGCAATTGTCTATTAGTCACATTTTTTGGCACCGTTAAGTTTGAGTACTTCTTCTTGTGGTTGAGATTGTCATACATCTATTGTGTAAGTACTTCATTGTTCATTGAAGGTTGTTGTAATTAAGTACTTAAGAGCATTAAGTAATCTCACCTCAATCATATCTTGCATTTGCATTTAAGACTAGCCTCTTGCACTAATTAATTAACTTCCAAGCATAAGCTTGGTTGATAAAGTGATAGGCCCACCTTCCTCATCTAGCTTGGGGAGTCTAGAAACTCTTTAGTGGTTAACATGGTGACCTTGCAGTCGTTAGAGCCATAGTCTTTGCAGCGCTCTTGGCATCAGCTGGTTAGAACCCCAGAGGAGGTATCATTAACCAAGTCTCAACTTTCTTCCCCTTTGTTTCTCTCCCACAACTTACTCTAGAGGCTAGCTTCAAAATAATTAAGAGGAAGGACACACTTAGATAGGCATGTAACTTAAAATAAATCAAGATCTTACATCTCACCTAGGTCATTAGATTTGCATCTCATTTAGGATAGTGAAGCATCCTTAGGCAACAACTATTCATCTGGTGACTTGGTAAATAATCTGTCTTAAGCAAGTAGTTGACTCCATTTCAAAGGCATTGGTCTTCCATAATAATCTAATCAAATCATTTAACTTGCTAATTCAACCAAGTTGCTAGCCCATGCAATTGTGTCTCCTGGACTTATTGGTTGCCAACAAGTCTTCCATCTTCGCATTTCATAAGGACTGCCCCCATAGTTTGATGTAGGGAGACAACTAGAATGGAGAGGGCGGGGATCAGAGTGACAATCCCTGTCCTGAGCATTGTGGCATCTTGCCTGTATAGTTTGGGCGACAACATGAATTATATTAGATTTTAGTATTGGATTTTAATATCCAAGAGTGCTTGCCTTAAATGATGTTGCTTTGGGGTAGCATCGGATGTGATCTAGCCACAAAAATTGGTGGAGAGGCTAAGGCACATGAGATCTCCAATACCCAAAAAGGGTTTGGGCAGATTCTAAACATTTTGGGAGATATTAAAATAATTAATATTTTTAATGGGGTCTAAGTCTAAACCTAGGGAAATTAAAATATTAATGTGAATTCATATAAATCTGTGTTAGAATGGTCCAAAAGTCATGGATCAAGCCAGATCTAATATTAGCCATTGATTAGGGACTTAATTTCGGCCGTTGATTTGTCAATGAGAAAAGTATAAGAGGAGGCTTGAGGGTCACTTGGAGAACACTCTGAGTTGATCAAAATTTTGATTTTTTGGGGCTGGGTTTGCTGAGAAAGTTGAGAGAGTGATCAGAGTTGCAGCTGAGGGGCAGTGAATACAGAAGCAGAGAGGTAGAGATAGCACTGGGAGGATTAGCGTAGTAGTTGGAGAGAGGGACGCAAAACCAACCAAGGGCTCACGCAGAGGCAACCAGGGCTCACGCAGACGCAGCCAGGAGCTGTGCAGTGCCTCAGAGTGTCAGCATGAGTGATGCAGAGGGCCAGAGGACTGACGCAGTGCCTCCAAAGGCTGACGCAGGCCAAGCCGTAGTGACGCTGGGTTAGAGAGAGTTTGACACAGTCCTTAGAGGCTGACGCTGGGGTTTCGTGGGGCAGATTGGAGCTATGGAGCTGCCAGAGTGTTTATCTGGGGTTTCAGCCAGAATATCTGCTTTCAAGTAGAGAGGTACTACTGCCGAGATTTTCTTTGTTGGGTGAGCTAGATTTGGCACCCAGATTGTGTTATGAAACTGCTTAATAAATCAAACCCTCAGATAGCTGCACTGTTTTTCCCGCATTGGGTTTTTCTTGGAACATTAGTCCAAAAACAACGGTGTCACTTGTGTGCTTGTTTCTGTTTCCTTCAGTTGATGATCTGTAATGTGTTGAGCATGCACTTGTATTTATTTCCAGTATTTACATGGTAAATAACTTGTTAATTAACAGAACAAGTAGGTAGGAATAAATCAGAAAGTACATGAAGGGTTTCTAACGGGTTAGACTTAGAAATTCCAACAAATGACAGGCCTTGTTTTGCTCCTTTAGATGTACGAGATTGATCTAATTCTTATTTCATCCCAAATTGGCTAATGGGTGCATCAAGCGTGATGTGGATATTGGAGGTATTCACATGGAAATTTGCAGATTGGTTTGACATCACTCTCTTGCTCGAATTCCCAAGATTGGGCTTGCCATACTAGTTCTAGTACTTGGCACATAGGGGTTATCGCTTCAGTCCATGCCGAACAGATTATTATGGATAGGAGCTCATCTCCATATTTTCTCTTATTATTCTCTCGTACTCTATGATTCTGTCGACCTCGAATTTCAGGAGAACCTCTTTGGGAGATCTTGATAGCTTCCCATTAGCCTAGTAACTAGTTGGTTCTTCTTAATTCTAGCTGCTTCCCAAATGAGAATCATCAAAACTATTGTTTGTGACTTCACAATGGTTGATGGGAATATAGGTTCCCTCTTTGGTTCAAAGATTTATTGAAGACTACTTTGTTTCAGCATTTAGCTTTCCAGCCTTGACTAAAGATTTGCTCTTTCCATTGCAGCAATGTTATCTCTTCTTGTCTTCCTCTTTGGGGATATAATTTATTGCATTGTCTTGGGTTCACCCATTCTAGATTTAACCTCACTTTCATTTTTGTTTGTTACTATGCCATTTGCTTTTGTTCATTATGGAAGATAATCTCTATGCACTCTTTATCCTGGTATTATTACTTGTAATTTGAGACTCGTTGGCCTCTTTAGTCATTAATGGACATTAATATAACATAATATAATTTCATTTTATTTCATCTCTAAAAGCTAGTGCTGAGTCTCATCCATGTTGGAGGATATTCTAAGTAGAAAAATATTGAATTATATCTAAGTTGTTTTTAGACTATAGAATACTTGTATGTTTGTCAAATGTTTTATTGCCCCAATTTCATTCCCCAGAGCCCAAACCATGTATGGTTGGATCGATATATTTATTCTAGTCAACTGTGGTTGCAAAAGTAATTTGAAGTTTCATTCGTAGTCATAGCTATAGAAACAACTTGTGGGCATGTGTTGTAATTGATTCTCTCGAAATTTTTTATAGAAGGTTAGAAAACAGGCCAGAGGTAAGTTGATTGGAGTTTTTTTTATTAGCAAATAACATTCACTGAGATTCAAAAAGTCATTTTGGATGTAAATTGGCCTCCACTTATAATCGATCAAAACTCAAATTTTTGTCTAGAGCTTCAGAAACCTGATTATAATTTTTACATAGAGAAGTGAACTGAATGTTACATTTGTAGAAAATATATCCTATAATCTTAATGGGCGGTATTGATAGATGATGCAACTCATGAAATGTTACTTCAGGTAATGTGTTGGTCAGAGGTCTAGTGGGCCATCTTGTATTTGATTCTTTAAATAAATTGTTCCAAAAGTAACTTTATTGCATATCTTGTTCTTTAGTGTATATTTTAAAATGATGACATTCTGCTTATTGATTGGGAATTTTCATGGATAGAATGTCAATTGGATGATGATGGCTCAAAGATTGAAAATGGATGTACTCATTTTGCCGAAATGCATGAAGAAGACCACGTTATAGACACAGTGGGTGCCATCTGTGTAGATGCATTAGGGAATATAGCTTCAGGAGCATCAAGTGGTGGAGTAGCTATGAAAGTAAGGTTCTTTCTTTGCTATATCTTTTCCTTGTTAATTGCTTGTGGATTAAATTCGAAATCGAACTATCGTTTTGTTGCTTTGATAATATCTAAAGGGATTTATAAGATGAATTTGGTCCCTTTTTAACAAAGCTATTGGCTTATGCTATTTGGAGTGGTTGTAGTGTATTTAGACAAAGCATTAAGATTGCTAAAATGGAAACTTAATCTTTGCGTTAAACTGTTCTCTATTTGACTTAAGTGATATTCTTTCTTATGGATGGATGCTATGCATCTTTCTGTTGCGTTTTCTCTTCTTCCTTGTTTTGTTTTCTTAGTATACTTTCAATCAAAATTCAAAGATTACAAGAATAAAGCCAACAAAAATAATTTGTATCATGTTAATATATTCTGCCCCTATCACTTCAACCTTTAGGAGGAACTTACATGATGCTTCACTGGTCCCTCTATTTATTTTACTACATAAATGCAAATGAAATTTCAACAGAGAGTTTCAAGTCTCATGGGATAGATTAGTTTGAAAAGGTTTTTTTTGGTCGGTTGATTTGGATCTCTTGTGAAGATGGGCACATATTTTCTTGTTAGTATAAAGATAAGGTGAGCTTTTTGTATTACCATTTCACAACTTGGAACCTTGGACATAGTTTGATTGTGTTGTCGATATTAGGAGTGAAAGAATACAAGTAATTACTGTCACTTTGCAAATAGTGGTTGAAAGTACATTCAGGATTGATAGTCAGTTCTTCTCTAGGCAAGGGTTCACTGGAAAGCAGCTCTACTTGGTGATTGCAGTTATTTGGTTTGCTTCTCTTTCATTCATGTTCGACATTGTTTGAGGATCTCTGCTATATATAGCATTTGGAGTAGCAGGTGTAGGTCTGTTTTTGATAATGAGGTTAGTTCTTTGTTTGCTTTGTATACCATGTGGAGGGATGGGGCATGTAAGCTGTTCTTAGTCAAAGGTTCTTTTTCTTGGTCCCTTTTTAACAAAGCTGTTGGTTTATGCTATTTGGAGTGGTTGTAGTGTATTTAGACAAAGCATTAAGATTGCTAAAATGGAAACTTAATCTTTGCGTTAAACTGTTCTCTATTTGACTTAAGTGATATTCTTTCTTATGGATGGATCCTATGCATCTTTTTGTTGCGTTTTCTCTTCTTCCTTGTTTTGTTTTCTTAGTATACTTTCAATCAAAATTCAAAGATTACAAGAACAAAGCCAACAAAAATAATTTGTATCATGTTAATATATTCTTCCCCTATCACTTCAACCTTTAGGAGGAACTTACATGATTCTTCAATGGTCCCTCTATTTATTTTACTACATAAATGCAAATGAAATTTCAACAGAGAGTTTCAAGTCTCATGGGATAGATTACTTTGAAAAAGTTTTTTTTGGTCGGTTGATTTTGATCTCTTGTGAAGATGGGCACATATTTTCTTGTTAGTATAAAGACAAGGTGAGCTTTTTGTATTACCATTTCACAACTCGGAACCTTTAGGACATAGTTTGATCGTGTTGTCGATATTAGGATTGAAAGAATACGAGTAATTTCTGTCACTTTGCAAATAGTGGTTGGAAGTACATTCAGGATTGATAGTCAGTTCTTCTCTAGGCAAGGATTCACTGGAAGGCAGCTCTACTTGGTGATTGCAGTTATTTGGTTTGCTTCTCTTTCATTCATATTCAACATTGTTTGAGGATCTCTGCTATATATAGCATTTGGAGTAGCAGGTGTAGGTCTGTTTTTGATAATGAGGTTAGTTCTTTGTTTGCTTTGTATACCATGTGGAGGAATGGGGCATGTAAGCTGTTCTTAGTCAAAGGTTCTTTTTCTTGTTAAGGATGCCAAGTGTCTTGCTGCAGTAGCATAATCTGTTTTTATTTCTTCTTTAGTAGCATCAAGGAAGATGATGTAAGATCCATTGTACTCTTTTGCCTTTTCTTTACTAATGTAAATATTTTCTGTATATATAAGACATTTTTTTCTGAAAAAAAGAATACATGGAATAAAAGATTATTACAAGTATATAGTTGAACCCCTAATTTGAAGGAAATTTTGGCATGATGGACTGAAATCCAAGGAAGCCCAACCCATAGATGTTGGAACTATATTGCTCAACCTTTTGTGAAAGTCCATGATGGCATCTAGAACTCCTTAGAAGGATGCTTACAATGATTCTACCATTCAACCCAAAATATTTAAGAGTTTAAGGAATTACTCATTTTGCTTCCACACTTTACACTCCCTATTTAAAGACAAGTAGATAATGGTCAAAATAAATAAAAATAACCACTAACCAAGGCATCATTACATCCTAAGAATCATATGGCAGCTGTAATGGGTATAAAAATACATCAATGAGTATTATATTAGAGTCCCTTATAAGACACTACTGTTGATTCAGACCATTGACTCCATAATTAGTTTCTTTGAATAGGGGGGATGAAGCACATTAAATGATATACCACAAGCACAAAAAAACTGCAACACTTTTGCATCCACCTCATCCCTCCCACCAATATTAAGGAAATCTAGTAATGTTATTTTAGATTTGGAGGTTCCATAAGTTCCAATAGAAGATGAAGATGTTTGGCCACCACCACTAAATCTAGAGGTGGCATCAGATTGAAGTTTTTGTTTCTTACCATATTTTTTTTGCGCAACCTCCTCTATTTTAAAGTGTTTTTTCCTTTGTTCCATTGATACCTTAGGGAAAATTGAGATCCCTGTGGCACCCTAATTCTCATCACTCTTCATCACCCCACAAAGATGCCTCCTCACATGGGTATATGAAATGCTATAAGGTTTTCCTTGATGACAATTATGAGGGCATATAAATTTCATGGTTCCACCACCTCTTCGCCCCTCAAGTTTTGTCACAAATTGTTGAATTCTTTCTTATTTTCAGATCTTGGTAATAATTGCCTTATGATCAATAATTACCATTGTTGCACGACTCCTCATATAAGACTCGTTTGGTTATTGACTCGGCGACTCGTATAAGAATCGGGAACGACTTGTAGTGTAAGACTTGACAAAATACAGACTCCCTCCATTTTCCCTTTCCCTTCACCTGATCTCAAAGAAAAAGAACTCGAAATTTGCTGGGAGGGACATGGGTCTGTACGAGTGCGATAAGAGTCATATGTGAGTCAATGGGTCAACACGAGTCTTATGCGAGTCAGTGCAGGTAAAGGTCTTATGCGTTGGTTCTACGGGAGTGACTTGTTTCGACATATGACTTGTCAAGACCCACGAGTCTTGAAGGGTCTTATAAGGGTCGTGCTTCATTGATAATTACACACTTGAAAAATTCTCAACCTTAATTTCATTTTTATGATTGAATAAACATTACTAGATTGATATAAGATATATGAGACATTGATTGATATCTTATTATAATTGAGGGCCTCGATATATATACATAGTCGAGATGTCTTTTGAACAAAACAAGCTTTTATTTTTATTATTAATTAATTATTGACTATT
>APFE030126328.1:44950-70015 GCA_000404065.3 Pinus taeda
TGTATTTAATCAAGAGCACTAAGGTCTTTCGACTATGTAGGAGGAGACTCCCAATACAACAGTGGTCCTTCTAAAGAATGGGATGTGGATGCAAAAAATCCTGATTTGGATCTCTCTCTTGCAGCCTTATAGTCTTTATTGTACTTGCAAGCTCATATATTAATATAAATAAAGGTTGATCTTGAGATTTGGATATATAATAAAGGTTGCTTTTGGATATTCCGATACTTTTATTTTCATTATGTGATCATTCATGAGTAAATGTGATGTAAATTAAATCTTAATGTTTAAGTGTAATAAATTATAATGTATTATTTATGCTTTATGATTGCACACACACACACACACACATATATATATTTGCGTTTCCCTGTTTCCAAAATTTGGGGAGGTCGCGTTTCATATCGCTTCCCGTTTCGGAAACTCGTACATGTTTCCTCGTTTCATGCAACCTAGGTTTCAAGAAGGGCATTATTTGGGAGGCATTGATTGAAGTAGTGTGTCCAAGATATTCCATACTTACTGCTTTCCATCTTTCTCTATTATTTCATCTCCATTCTTCGGGCTAGTGGTCACTGTTCATTGGGATTGGCACCTTTCTTCATCATCCTTGAGTTTGGGTTTGGAAAACTTAGCTCGGGAGGTTGATGCAGCTAAAAGAAAGATAAAAGCATAAAAAGGCACAACGAAAGAAAATGGAAAATGCAAAAGATGGTTGGGAATTTTGATTAGCACATGGGAGGTATCCTAGGATGAGCTCTACCCCCCTCATTAGCCATCACATAACTCCTCAAGCACATGGTGCTTCCTCCATAAAAGGATCTTTTGTATTGTCTCAACCTTGATCAGTGATAAACTAACTCATCTTTAAGGGGTAATGGGAAATCTCAAAAGCATATGCACCCAAATAAATATAAAACATAACAAAGTAAAAGATGCACTAAAGGGGTGGAAAAAGCAGGTTGAGGAAAGGGTAGCTCATGCCTCCAAGATTGCTACCTCCTTCCATCTATACACTCAGGATGTTGGACCTCCATTAGCTTGTCACTTGGCTATGGCACCTTGCCTTGAAGACTTTTCCAAACCACAACCACCATTCTCATAGACACCTATGGATTAATGGAATAACCTGAGACATGTCATTTCCCCTTAGGGGATAAAAACACTTAATAGGGTTATCCACCTAACAATCCCTTTCATAAGGAAGTAACTTGTTTGTGGGGCTTGTTCTAGTTAGACATTTGAAGGTGAACTTTATTTGAAGTATCACCATGCCCCCAACATTAGGTATGGTCCACTATGATGCATTTATGGTTATTGTCCATAATGATTGGTGGCTTCTCTCGATTTTGAGGAAGGATTTGTTAGGTGGTATTGTTATATCAACAAAGACCTCTTGAGAGATGATTATTGTTCTTCTTGGTAGCATTCTAGAGGTCATTTCACATATCCCAGAGAGCATATATGACCTTGTTGGTGCAGTGTTGCCTACCCAAAGCAGAGCGTCGGGCTATATGATGGTTCCACATGGTACTTGACACTCTGAAGTACCCCTTAGATGCCGAAATGTTGAGTGCATGAAGCGTGGTTTTGGATATATTAATGGTGCACTCAGTGGACCCAGGACGCCTGTAGGTTGGCCTTGACAAAACCAAGCTAGAATGATGATGGTTATCTTTGAGATGATAAGAGATGGCTTGCACATTACTGTTTGACGGCAACACTTGAGTAGATTGGTGCCGCGTCACTTTTGCGCTTTAGAGGGTGACACGAGGCACCTTGGTGATGATGTCTTGGTTTGGAGGCACTTTAGAAGCATACCCATGGACATAAAGCTACCTTTGGAGTATGGAGCAATCATTAGCCTATTTGTCTCTTGTGACATTTTGAGCTCCTTTGGAGAATGACATCATACAAGAGGATGCTTTCCTTCCACACATGTGGCCTCTTTTGGCATTATTTGTTATGTTTTTGAGCTGTTGAGGTTGACTTGTAACCTCACACTTGTGGAACACTCAAAGTAAACTTGTAATTAAGGTTTTTACTTGTATTTTTGTAAAAATAAGGATGGTAAGCCTCATAGAAATAGAGGCTCCCCTTATTTCACTTCAATCATCACCCATTCTTCCACTGTTCTGTACAAAAGAGTGTGAATTGGTCCCTTTTTGCTACTTGGGCATGATGTGTTTTTTCTATGGTGCAAATTTCTTGTGGTGATGGTATTTTGCATGGGGATGTTTTTTTGGGATTGAAGGAAGTGCTTCTTTGGAGAATTTTGTAAGTTTCATGCTTTATCTTTGATATTTTGCATATTGTATGTGTGAAGTAGTGTTTCTATTTATGCCATGACTAAATGTTAAATTTATGTTGAAATCTTGCTCAATTATTGCATGCAAAATTGTTCCCTTTGAAGCCTATAAGCAAACCCAGAGTTTGCCTTATATTTAATTTCTCCCCTCACGAAGAAAATAGTTAGGGTTTTAAAATTGGATGCCCTAGTCATCCCCTCTTACATCAAGACCTTTCCATGAATTTTAGTGAAGTTGCATGAAACACTGAAATGTCTATAAATTTCCAAAACTGTTACGAATGGAAATGCAACCCCTAGAAAATGGAAACGTTGGCAAAAATATCACACACACACACACACACACACACACACACACATATACATAATTTTTTTTATAGATAAGTTAATAATGCATTATCTTGCAAGAAGAAAAAGTATGAGACACATAAATGACATTTTAGAAGGAAAACCCAGTCTATATTAACTCTCATAGATGATTACATGATTCAAAATCCAAAATTATCCTTTATAGATGAGGCTGTACATTGAATATTTGAAAATCAACCTTTATACATAGCTTTATGTGATGAAAATGAAATAAAACATGAGCTAATAACAAGTACAATTACATATCTTATAATCCTCATCCCCATCTTCATTAACAAATATAGAACAAGGTGCTTTTTTAGTAGAACTAGAGCATGGATTGATTAGAGATAAATTAGTTTGTGGAGTGATTAGAGATAAAATTTAGTGGTTGATTAAATCTTTTTTAGCCATAGAAGGACCACACACCCTCCTTTGGTGCTTGAGCCAACCTGCGGGAGCAAAAAAGTTTGGAAATGGGGTAGATTTTGGCCAAAACGGGGCAGATTTTGGTCGAAAATCAACCTTTATACTAGTGTTTTAAGATTCGGCCGGCTTGGAACCGACTCGGCCGAGTTGGTCCGAGTCAAGGCCTCCCCGGGGCAACTTGTCCTGTGAATTGGTTTGGTCGACTGGGTTATTACTGAGCCGGCCGAGTTGTCTAACAACTCGGCCGCCTCAGTAATAACTCGGTCGGCTCAGTCAAGTCCGAGCCTACTCGGCTGGGTTGGAGACAATAGTATAAAAGTGATATTTATGTTTATGACAATATGGCTTGACAACAATATAAAAGTGATGCATGGTTATGATGTATGGTTAGTGATCCATAGAAGTGATGCTTGGGCAGTGACTGTAATGCAAAGGTTGAGGTATGACAGTCATGTTTCTCTTTTAAGGTATGATACAAATTGATATGGCATTGACCTTGTTGACATAGCAATGACCTTGACACATGGGATTGCCAACACATGCTGAAAATAAATATGGACATAAACAGACCAGCAACACACATAAAAATACACACAGTTTTTGGACAACTGAGGCTCGGGCAAAACCCCTTCAATCTTCTCTGGGGAAAACCTGTTAGAGAGCTCTTCAAATCTATTTATCTTTCAAGTTCAAGAAAAATACATTTGCGGACAAAACAAAACAACAAAATACTTATCTCTTCAACCCAAAACTCCTTGAAATCCGTGCCCACTTTGCCTCGATTTCCATGCTCACGTGAAGCTAAAAATATGTACTGTACGGATACAGACTATACAGACTGTACTGTATGGATTCCATACAAATTATACGGATTTTTCAAATTTTTATCAAAAACTTCTCTCGAATGACGTGCAACTCACAACGTTAAATGCTATTCATACTGTACCCTCTGCTGTCTTCTATGCCTTGATTTTCGTGCTCAGCTTTGCCCAAAAATCACTCCTTCAACTTGTTGCAACAAATTTCTCCTCTAGAACCTTACTCCAGCACTTAGCCTCCTTTCTCCAATTTGCACATGAAGAATGAATCCAGTCTCTCTTTTCTTTTCCCCCTTTTGTTTCCCTAAATGACTTTTGGGCAACCCTAAGATCTAATGGCTCAGATTCATTTAGATCAAGGGATGAGAATAAATGTGCATTTATTTCTCACTTTCTATTTTTTCACTCACCCATTAAATAAAGAACCCACATTGTACTTTATGTCTAAAGTCACTTTTCACTTTATAATTTAACATTGACTTTACCACTTATAAAGTCACTTTCACTTTATAAAGTTACACTTAGGAAAATAATTATTTTGGACACTTTTCCCTAGGTAGAGACTAACCCATGGGAAACCACTTGTCCAAGGTACATTAAAAATCAACACTCCCTCTTATTGAGGAAAGTGTTTCTCACCACACCCATCTTGCGCCTAAAATGGACATGCTTGACTCTTGGCAAGGACTTCGTGAGAACATCGACCGCCTGCTCATCTGTTGATATATACTCCAACTTCACTGCCCCCTTCTGAACACAGTCCCTAATGAAATGGTATCTGATGTCAATGTGTTTTGACCTGTCATGAAACACTGGATTCTCCTTGAGTTTAATGCAACTCTGATTATCACAGTGAATAACCGTCGGTCTCAACTCCTGATCAAATACACCATACAACAACTTGCGAAGCCAAATGGCCTCATGTTAAAATTGGCAACCAGGGCCAAACTCCATGTGGCTCATTTAATTTATGGTAACTGATATTTTTCCTTGATTCATCTCGTCGAGAGCTGTACGATTGATCTAATGATCATCCGATTCCGACAAGTATTTATGGAGATATGAATTTATTTGTATTTACTTGACAAATTGTCAAGGTCGGCCAACAACTAAATGTGTGGCACACATGCCCAACGTATCATATAAATACAATTGAGGTTGAGTCATTATTCACTCATCTCATCTCTCACACATTCTTCTCTCCTTAGCTGATTGGGCTTACACAAGGAAGAGAAGCTCACACGTGGGAAGGAGGACGCAGAAGGGCAAAGAAGGAGGACGCAGAAGCTGCAGCAAGACGTTTTGGACATTGTTGACCAAGCGTTGACTTTTCAAGGGTGTGGTTTTGGTGTGGCAGCCTCTCCTAGGCACAACACAATTTTTGGCATGCAAACCGAGGCAATTTGACCTCTGATTTGACTAGCATTGACTGCCCTAGTTTTGGGAAGCAGGTTGACTTCAGTTGATTGCAATTTCACTGTGTTTTTGGGCTGCTTCTTATTGTTGGAGGACTAGATGACCGGGAAATTGACCAAGCATATTGAAGGTCAATTTCATCTTGTTTGACCAGATTTGACTTTGTTGGTTAGGGTTTGCTGCTGCTTCATAAAATTACAGATTTATGTATTTGTACTATTTCTCTATGCTGAACGATTGAAGACTAAAGAAGAATTGATCAAAGGGTTTCCCCACATTGGGGTTTGTCCCTGGCTAGCCACCACATCGGGTGTCTTTTGTCTTGGCTTGTTTTTTGTCGATCTATTAATGTTCTATCAACATTTTACTTTATGTTTATGTGATTGCTAAACAATGGCTAATAAGAAGAAATCGAAGTAAATTGCGCTAAGCATAGAACATACCATAACTTAACATGGTATCAGAGCCGAGGTGAAGACAAAGCCCAAGCAAGAGCAAGAGCAATCATCGAAGGCTGTTGAAGCAATCTTAAAAGCTTCATGGGGTCCCCATCACACTTCCCCACTGAAGACAAGCTCCGTGGGAAGTCTGACTAGCACGAATGGAAGATGTCTCTCAATCTAACATTAGAAGAGCAGGAAATGTTGGACCATGTGAGAGGCAGAATCGTTGAGCCTCCATCAAATGCATCTATTGCTGCCAGGAACAAGTGGACCAGGCGAAAAGTCAAAGCAAAGAAGATCATCCGGGACTCTATCGACAAGCGCTTTGTGGCCTACATTTCCGAACTGACCACCTCCAAGGAAATCTACGATAGACTGGTAAGCCTATTTAAAGTTAGTGATGCAAATCAAGTTTTGTTCCTTAAAAATAAGCTGAAGGAAATTAAAAAGGGCAAAGATGAGAGTATGCAAGCCTACTTCTTAAGGATCTCCGAGATCAAAAATGACTATCGATTTGGGAAGTCGTTCCTGATAGGGAACTAACCATCACAACTCTCGGAGGGCTCCCATCTGAATGGTATATATTCAAAACCACTCTTCTCAACAATAATGTAATCCCAGGATTTGAGGAATTGATGGCGAGATGCATTCAAGAAGAAAGAAGGATGGAAGAGCAGGAAATGCCTACACTTAGAGGCAATCTTGCTGCATTCTCCTCTCATGCCAAAAGGAGAAATAATTCCGGGGCAAAATCTATAAGGGAAAGGCCGGACCGAAAGGTGGAAGGAAAGGTAGATGTTACATTTGCAACAAAATTGGCCACTATGCGAGGGAGTGCCCTGATAGAGAGGACACATCTCATGACGATAATCAAAATCACTCCCGAGGCAATTCCAACAACAATCAAAGGAAGTGCAGGTTCAATGGAAAAGGAAAGAGTAATGACGGAAATCAAGGAAATGGTTAACCCTCCAAGAAGGCAAGAAACTCCAAGTATGAACCTAACGTTGTTAACAATAAGCAAGATGAATATTATCTACCAGCGGCCCTCTCGTCTACTGCTCCCCCGAACTCATTGGTGTTGGAATTTCTAAGTCTAACCTGTTAGAAACCCTTCATGTACTTTCTGATTTATTCCTACCTACTTGTTTTGTTAATTAACAAGTTATTTACCATGTAAATACTGTAAACAAATACAAGTACATGCTCAACATATTACAAATCATCAATTGAAGGAAATAGAAACAAGCACACAAGTGACATTGTTGTTTTTAGACTAATGTCCCCGGAAAAACCCAATGCAGGAAAACCAATGCAACTATCTAAGGGTTTGATTTATTAAGTAGTTTCAGAATACAATTTAGGTGCCAAATCCGGCTCACCCAACAGAGAAAAATATCGGCAGGCTCACCCAACAGAGAAAAATCTCGGCAGTAGTATCTCTCTACTCGGAAGCAGATATTGTGGCTGAAACCTTGGATAAACACTCTGACAGCTCCATAGCTCGAATCTGCTCTACGAAACCCTAGCGTCAGGCTCTAGGGACTGCGTCAACCTCTCTCTGGCCCAGCGTTAGCCCAATGTCACTCTGGCTTGGCCTGCGTTAGCGTCTGGAGGCACTGCGTCAGTTCTCTAGCCCTCTGTGTCACCCACGTTGGCCCTCTGAGGCATTGCGCAACTCCTGGCTGGCTCTGCGTGAGCCATGGCTGGCTCTGCATGAACCCTTGGCTGGTTTTGCATCCCTCTCTCCGGCTACTGTGCTGATCCTCCCGGTGCTATCTCTGCCTCTCTGCTTCTGTATTGACTGCCCCTCAACTGCAACTCTAATCACTCTCTCAACTTTCTCAGCGAACCCAACCCCAGAAAGTCGAAATCTTGATCTCTTGGTGTGTTCTGCAAGTGACCCTCAAGCCTCCTCTTATACTTTTCTCGTTGACAAATCAACAGTCGAGATTAAGTCCCTAATCAACGAATAAGATTAGATCTGGCTTGATCTATGACTTTTGGACCATTCTAACACAGTTTTATATTAATTCACATTAATATTTTATTTTACCTAAGTTTAGACTTAGGGACTCCATTAAAAATATTAATTATTTCAATATCTCTCAAACTGTTTAGAATCTGCCCAAACCATTTCTGGGTACTGGAGATCTCATGTGCTTTAGCCTCTCCACCAATTTTCGTGGCTAAAGCAAATCTGATGCTACCCCAAATCAACACTCCCTCCTAGTGAGGATTGTGCTCTAGTAATATTCCTCACTAAGCATCACCCTAATCATCCGGCATTGGTCCATGTGTTGATGCTAGGCTTGTTGCCCGACATCCTCTACACTGCTGCATCATGTACTGCTACACATAGCCCTACCACTGCAACTACTGCATCTGTACAGCAACTCCCTCTGCATCCGTGCTTCTGCCCATGGCCCTGCCACTGCCACTGTTGCATCTGCACTGCAACCCCTCTTATCATGCTACATCGTGCTTCCCATAGCACTACCACTGTTAACTGCTGCACTACAACTCAATTACTAAGAAGTAAATAACTTATCTCCCAACTCTGACATCTCCGTCAGCCTAGAAACACTCCTGATGTTGAATCTCCCTCTGTCACTAACAATTGCTCCCTCTCTGACCTTTGCGCAGCTGCAACAACTCTGTGCATCTCGCATTGCTACCTCACACTGTCCTGGGACTCCTGCACTGTAACTCCCACTTTCGTTCCGTCCACATCTGTCTCTACCAACATCCGCCAGTCCTGCTACTCTTTGGGGCTCCCGTAGTAAGGTATAATCCAATAGGTTGCATACCTCGAGGACCTTGCCCCTCATCGCCTATAGTCCGTCTGACTACAGCTCGATGTCTCCCCACTTCCACTCAAGTGGCGTGTGAGCACTCATGGCACAGTCATCATCTATCTCCAATTCCTTCTTTGCCCTTGCTGGCGCAACCTTGGTCTCGGAAGCCTCTCCTTTGCTCTTCTTCCTTGGACACTGGCTCACATAGTAACCCAGTTCCGCACAGTTGAAGCATTTGACCTTGGAGAGGTCCTTCTTCTTCCGTTTCTCTTGCTCTCCCTCAGATGCTAAGGCAACATCCTCCTCTTCCTCCTTCTTGACTCTGATCCCCTTGTCACTGCTTCCTGCCTTGCTTAGCCTTCAAATCTCTTCTTGGCAAAGAGCCACCCACATTTCCTCCCAATCTGGAAGGATCGCCCTGCCCAGTATGCTCTGGACAAACACCTCCCAATCTTTTGAGACTGTGTTCAGGGCCGTTCTCACCATCAATTCTTGATCCGGCGTGGCCCCTATGGAAGTCGGTTGATCTCGGATCTCCTTCAATCGTCTGAGGAAGGGGTCGATTTGTTCTCCTTTATGCATCTGGTATGACCGTAGTTGATTTTCCAGTAACATCTTCCTCTGCACGGAAGTATGCTGATACAACTTCTTTAGGGCCTCCCACATCTCATTTGTCGTATAGTTCTCAGCAATGTCTGGTACTACATGGTCCTTGACCCCATTAAGGATGATGCTCTTGGCCCTCGCCATTGCATCCTCGTACTTATCGTTATTAGTCGGGTCAACTAGGACCACTATTGTCCTCAAGGCGAATTGCTTGAGACAGTTCCTGTCTAGAACATATAAGATTATGGCCTTCTAGACTACGAAGTTTGAGGCTCTATCCAATCTGTCCTAGTCTCTTTCCCCATTCAATGCCATCTTGTTGCTCCTCTACTTTCCTCCTAGAAGTTCTCGTTGTGACTCCCTTTGAGCCTCGATTTCCCTCCTGGAACCCCCTCAGCCAATGTCGAGATGCCCCCAATCCGATCCTTAATGCAATTGCACCACTGATCCAGATTTCTTGGCTAGAAATCATCGGCAGCAACTCCCTCCTTGGTCTTGCCCTGTTAGGTACTATTCTGACTACAATACCCCACCAGCTTCACTCTACAACTTACCCACAGCCTCCTAAGCCCCAACAAACTGAAGGTTAGAGATTCTAGGCTCTGTGCAATCCCGACACCAGCAAATTTCGCACCTCCTAGCCACGGGCGTCAATCCTTCCTGAACAAGAAAGATGACCAGGCACTGTGTAGGTCGAGTTTGCTCCCCTCTGCCACTGCACTGAACCTCTTCCCAGCTCAAACTTGATGACGCAGGCACTGCATCACCCCTTCCTTGCTGCTTCTCTGCTAGGAACAGCTTCTGTCACTCGGGACAGTTGTTTTCTGTTGTTGTTGCTCTATTCGACTGATGTCCTCAGTTCTTGTGTGATCTACAACCACGCTCTAATACAATGTTGGAATTTCTAAGTCTACCCATTAGGACCCTTCATGTACTTTTCTGATTTATTTCTGTGTACTTGTTCTGATTAATTAACAAGTGCTTTACCATGTAAATACTGAAAATAAATACAAGTACATGCTCAACACATTACAGATCATCAACTGAAGGAAACAAAACAAGCACACAAGTGACACCATTGTTTTTGGACCAATGTCCCTAGAAAAACCCAATGCGGGAAAAATCGGTGTAGCTATCTGAGGGTTTTAATTATCAAGCAATTTCAAAATACAATCTGGGTGCCAAAACCAGCTCAGCCAACAGAGAATAATCTCAGCAGTAGTACCTCTCAGTCGGAGACAGATGTTCCAGTTGAAACCCTGGATAAACACTCCGACAGCTCCCAGCTCCAATCTGCCCCACGAAAACCCCGATGTCAACCTCTAGGGACTGCGTCAGCGCTTTCTAGCCCAGCGTCTACGCAGCATCACCCTAGCTCGCCCTGCGTAAGCCCTTAGAGCCTCTGCGTCACCCACGCTGGCTCTCTGAGGCACTGCGCAGCTCCTGGCTACCTCTGCGTGAGCCCTGGCTGGCTCTGCATGAACCTTTAGCTGGCTCTACGTCCCTCTCTCTCAGCTTCTGTGTTGATCCTCCTGGTACTATCTCTACTTCTCTGCTTCTGTATTCACTGCCCCTTAGCTGCAACTCTAATCACTCTTTCAACTTCCTCAGCAAACCTTGCCCCAGAAAATCGAAATTTTGATCAACTTGGTGTGTTCTCCAAGTGACCCTCAAGCCTCCTCTTATATTTTTCTCGTTGACAATTCAACAGCAGAGATTTGGTCCCTAATCAACGACTAAGATTAGATCTGGCTTGATCCATGACTTTTGAACCCTTCTAACATTGTTTTATATTAATTCACATTAATATTCCATTAAAAATATTAATTATTTTAATATCTCTCAAACTGTTTAGAATTGAATCGGCCCAAACCATTTCTGGGTCATATCCAAACGTGTTACTGCAATGATATGTTGAGAGTGTAGCCTTTTCATTCACGAGTATGCATTCCCTTAAGAACCGAGATCATCATCGTGACACTGTCATTACAGTAGTGTTGCTTTAGTGTAGGCTGAGACTATATCCTTCCATCCATAAGTATCCCGAGAATATATATCATAGCGACATCATTTATTTGACTGCATTGAATCTCCAGAGTGAGTTGCCCATAGACTATGTTACATGATTCTTCTTCATCACATAGATGTCGAGAGTAATTCCTTCATCTGCATGATGAGAGCAAGCCCCGAGATAGAGCTTTCACCAAGTACCAAGATAGAGCTTTCATGAGATCGTACATCAAGATTATGTGTCATTTTTCATATTACTGAGATCATGCATTGGATATGTCACCGAGATGTTATACAAAGTTTCAGAGTGATCCAAAGATTCCTATTCGTTGATTATTCTAGTTGCATAGATATATATATATATATATATATATTATATATATATATATATATATATATATATTTCGTTGGCCATATATGCAAGCTGACATGAGCCAATGAAACTTTGCGTCCTTCTGTTGAGCCGAAATGTCATCTCTTTATATACTTTGACTTGACTGTCTTTCTCACCGTTTTGTAGGCGGACTTTTTATTTTGGGGATGGCGCTTGTCTTGGAGGGTTACTTGACACTAGGTTGACCCATGAACATTACATAAGTGCTCAAGAAGAGGTTTTTAACACAATTTTGACTCTTTGACTTTCCTAGACCCATGGAATGAGAAAGAAACTCATTCATATAATTTACAAAAATAATATTTATTTTTCTTGACAAGTACAAAGATCAAAATTACATTGACAAATACCAAACCTAGTTACATTTTTCTTCAACAGACCCCTCTACAGTATCAGCATCATCAAATGTGATAGGCTTTAGCACTGCCTCATTGAGATCAGTGTTACGTAAATCGCGATTTTATCGCAATAACATCAAAAAATCGCTATTTTTTATTTTCCCGATAATATTGCGCGATTAATTCAGTGATTTTTTCATTTTTTTTAAATCGCAATTTTTTCGGGGGGGGGGGGGGAAACTTCATTTTTTTTTTTTGCTGATTTTTTGCCAATTTTTACCGATTTTATCCTATTTTTTTCCCCTCGCTGATTTACTCCCGATAATGATTTTCGCAACATTGATTGAAATCCAAGTTGGCCAATGCCAACTCAACATTGTTGTCCAGACCCATATCATCAGGAAAAACATCCCACATCTTTGTCTTTCCCTTCATCCACTCATCCCTCTACCTGTAAATAAGACAAAGGTTGTTGAGCACATACACCATTGTCTCTGCCTTGGACTACTCAAGCCTGCTCTTATTGACACTATACAAATTCCCATATGTGCTCCAATTCCTCTCGCAACAAGATGATGAAGTCACCTGAGAGAGGAGCATCATGCCTAAGTATTGTAGAGGAGGGCTTGTTGCCCCATGAGTTGCCCACCAAGAATAGGGCTTCTTAGCCCCCCTGTCTCTAATCGCATCATATCATGCAAATCAACCAGTGCTAGTGGAAAACCCTGCAAAGGCATTCTCCACCTCATCAAGGGATGCTCTATCCTGAAAAATTCGTCTGAATGCATCTTTCCTCCCCTGTGAGATCTCACCATCCATGTGAGGAGAGAACCTGTGGGAAGGTCCACCATTCAGCCACTCATGGTTGGAGTATTTTGTGTTCAATGAGTGAGCCAAACAATGTAAAGGTGTGTAATTCTTGTCCCATCTGCAGACAAGAATATCTTGTATGGTGGTTAAGAAGACCTTTGATGATGTCTCATACTCGAGGCACTCACTCTGTAAAATAATGCTCCTCACAGAGTCAATCATGGAATCCCATCCCTTAGAAACCTCTTCTAGGATGGGTTGGTCTGTATCTGCAAATCGAAGCAAAGAAATGATAGGGTCCATGATCTTAATAAGTAGATCTACCATCTCCCACCAAGCATCATCTAACAGTATACCCTTCACTCTTTTTGAGGCTACTTGATCTGTCTTTCTCCAAAAAGACCAAAACTCTAAAATAACCATGGCCCCAAGAGCGGTCTTGACCTCCCTCAACCTCTTCAACATGATGAATGAAGAGGCAAACTGTGTATCCGCAATCTTCAACAATGATAGATTGGTGTACTACTTGTAGATAGTGAAGGCATTTGTATGATTTTGTACAAAGTTGTGAATATGTCATGCATCCTCAATAATGCTTCCAATCTAAAGCACATCAAAAGCAATAGAATTAAGTGCTAAGTTCAATGAATGGGCAATGCAAGATGTCCAAAACACTTGTGGATATTTAGCTTCCACAATCACGCCAACAACCTTGCAAACAGGTGCATATATGTAATGATTTGCACACAAGAATCAGCACCTACATCTTCAATAACTTTAATAAACTCACCCATATATTGTGCATCCTTGTATTGTCCAAATGCATCCATTGATTTCAAAAAAAACTAGACCATTCAAGGAAGATACCATGAAGTTGATGAGTGGGTGTTGTGCTGGATCTGTCCATCCATTGAAAACAATTCTAACCCCAGATGTTGGCCATGCTGATTTAATAGGCTCAGGCATTTTCTCCACCTCTTTTTTTCCCTTCATCAACAATGTGGTTCTAAGCTTCTCTAAACCAGGAGGCACATACCTAATGGAGCCCCTTCAGTTAGAGCTCGGAGCATCTCAATAAATAGAGGTCAGCGTGCAACATTAAAGGAAATGAACTTTTGACGGAAAAAAAAATTAAAAAATTAAAAAAAAAAGGCAAAGGTGAGATAAAGCTCTTCCCGTTTCTTTTTCTGAAAAATCCTGTCCACTAGACCAAGTGAAATTGCCTTTCTTTTCACTGCTTGTCCCCCACCAGAACTCTCAAATGGGAATTTGTTGCTTCTTTTCCTCAAGAATGGAAGGGGTTCATCATTCTTGTTTTTCTAGATTTTGCAACCACATTTTTCATACCAACATTGACCTCTCTTTCCATTTCTTTCCTCTTTGCTAAAGACAAC
Organism: Pinus taeda; assembly: GCA_000404065.3. Lineage (NCBI taxonomy): Eukaryota > Viridiplantae > Streptophyta > Pinopsida > Pinales > Pinaceae > Pinus > Pinus taeda. Next base: position 59,063 of record APFE030126328.1, read on the forward strand.
TTTGTACAAGCTACAATTCCACAACTTGGTAAAACCAACAAATGAGTTTTCACACAGAGATACATGCTCATGAAATGATTGTTGCAATAGTTGCATTTCCAAGCAACATTGCCTCCTCCGTTCATCTTGTTGCATGGTCCTTTCCCTCTTGTGACATATCTCCACAAAGAATATTTGTTATATTGAGGTTGTTGTCTTCCCTCAACATTTGATGTTGTTGTTGCAGCCCCACTTGCAATAGAGAGAACACTTGCAAACCCTGATGAAATTGGAACAGGAGGGGAATCTTCAATGGGGACATTCTTCCCCTTCCTTTGCCCCTTCCCTAATGCCTTTGATTGAGCCATCAATGTTGTAAAAAATAAACAAAAGATTCACAAATTTGTAAAAGAAATGCACATGCAAACTGTTGTAATAAAAATGCCAAAAAATAGAGACAAAATGCACTTGCCTGTTGCTTGAATCTCCTTGAAAATGCTCCCATACCCTTTGCTCTTTGCTCTCACACACCCATAGCAAACCCACAGCCAAGAGAAAAGGTAAATGTGCAAATAGAATGACGAAATCTGCCTTTTAATGCCGTGCAGAGTCCCTTTTTTGGGATTTGTGTCCCCGAGTAAGGATGTGATCGTGTCTGATCGGGACATGATCCGGACACGATCAAAAGGACATGAATCCAACTGAATCATGTTTGATTCGCCTGATTCAGGACACGAGAGGGCACAGGAACGAATCCGATTTCTTAGGATGTAACATATTTTTTTCTAGAGGGGGCAAACTTGCATTAGTCAAAGCCATTTTGGAAGCCATTTTGGTGTTTTTCCACTCTGTAGCTCACATTTGAAGAAGTGTCTTAGAGAAAATCAGAAAAACATGCTGTAAATTTCTGTTTCAGTGGGAATGAAAATAAGAGTGTACATCTAGTTAGATGGTAGGTGATTACAAGACCAAAGCAGGATAGTGGTTAGGGATTGAAGAAAACACACTTATCTGGCAGATCCTTAGTGGAAAAGAGCTTGATGAATTTGCTTACCAAAGGAGATCTCTTCTGTAAATTTCTATTTCAGTGGGAATGAAAATGAGAAAGTACATCTAGTTAGATGGTAGGTGATAACAAGACCAAGTTAGGGATGGAAGAAAACTCGCTTATCTGGCAGACCCTTAGTGGAAAAGAGCTTGATGAATCTGCTTACAAAAGGAGATCTATGTTGGCAGATTAATAAGCAAAAATATACAAGTAGATTGGAACCAGTGGAACTGGCCAGTCCAACCAGTTGTACCAGACCGGTCAGTTTTGTACAACACTGTCCAATGCAATTTGGGAGCTACAAAATCCAGATTAAAATTTAAATTGATAACCAATTGAAAAAAAAAAATTGTAGAGTGGCACACATCCAAATCAGCCGTAGGCCCCCCTAAAAGCTATTTAAAGGCACTCTGCATCCCACCCGCCCACACCATCTCCCCACCCTCGCCTATATTTCACTCACACTATCCATTCGAGCTTCTTGAAATTCTTGAACTGAGTTTCTTGAGTGCGTTTAGAGAGATATTTGCAGAGATGTTTTCAGGAAATTCTTGAGCAGATCTGGAGAGTTGGTTAAGGATTGAGTTGGTGAGCTTTTGGGTTAACTTCTTAGGGAGATTTGGCGTTGCTTCAAGGTTTTTTTCCAAAGATCTTGGGTTGTTTTTGAGCTGATTTTGCAGGTGATTGAAGGGTCAATTTCGGATTTTTGTTGGATGTTAGAGATTTGCTTTTTCTGCTGTTCTAAGTTGCTCTTCCTCTCAACATTTGGAAGCCTTCTGAAAGCATGTCAAGGATTCTCTTTTTCTTCTATCTTTCTTTTTAAAAATCTCGATTTTTCCTAGAAATTAACAATTCCCTTAGATGGGTTTATGCTCCTTCAGGTAATTACTCTCCAAAATTCGGATAGAGTTTTCAAATCAAGTCCAGGATGCAAAATCAACAAATCTGGTGGTTGAAACCTATTTGAAAGTTGGAGTGCCTAGCAACGGCCAGGCTCTTTCTCTGGTGTTTACGCAGGAATAAAATTCTGACCTGGGACAATATTCAAAAAAGACAAAAGAAGGGTACTGGATGGTGTATTTTATGCAAAAATGCAGAAGAATCTGTCAAACATCTGTTTCAATGTTGCCCTTTCTCATTCAGTCTTTTAGAGACTGCTAAGAGACTCTGGGATGCAATTTAGAATGGAGAGGTCAAAGTTTTGGGGAAGCATGGAAACTTTGGTGGGATGGGTCAAGAGATGAAAAACTCAAGAATATTCCCCCCTTACTATGCTAGGGAATCCAGTTCGTGAGGAATAAAGGCATTTTAAGAGACCAAGCCTCGACCCCAGCTCTCATGGCTTCTGAAATTGCTGCAATCTTCTCCCTTCTGCCCACTAATCAATCAAACCAAATACCACGTGTCATAAGGGAGGAGGAGATAAACACTCATATTCCCTGGTCATATTTTGATGGGGCATTAGATACAAATAACAGGTGCAGAGGAGGTTTGGTAATCTACCTCACACATCAGCACAGTTTAAAATCCAAAATAGGCTTGGGTAGCGGTACCAACAATTTTGCAGAACTCTTGTCCTTAAAACTTTTGCTATGCTGGGCTAGGGAACTGGGAGTCAGATCGCTACAAATTTTTGTGGACTCCCTAAACGTCATCAACTGGTTCAATGCTGTTAAGCAAAGTCAAATCCATGTTTTATTGCCTATTTTAAAGGAGATTTAGTTCATAAAACAGTTTTTTAATATATTTCATGCTGTCACATTTACAGGGAACGCAACACCAAGGCAGACATCCTATCTAAGCAAGGTACTGGACAGGATAAAGCATCTGGCAGGTCAGAGATCAACTAGAGGGTATGGTTCATGAATATCTACATCAGCCTTTTATTTCCTTCTGAAACCTTTCCACAAGTTTCAGATGTTTTGCCGTGACTTCTTGATATTATTACAGTGTTTCAGTCAGAATGCCTATGTATACTTTTTCTTTCTCCATAACTATTTGCTTACAGACCATCAGATTGTTTATCTTCTTATGGTACCAGAGTGGTTTTGATTTTCTACATATCAGGCAGATGTCTAGAACTGTTTTGTTTTACAGAACTGAGGGCTGTTTTCTCATTATTGAGAGGCCCAGTTTTGAACTTTTTTATTGTAGACAGAACTATATAGATCATCAGTATCAGAAATGCTTCAGCATGTGCATATGTAACTTTTTTTTTCTTAATAAAAAGTTCCATTTTTCTTCACAATTAATAATAATAATAATAAAACTACTGGTATTTGCTCTATTTAGATCTATTTGTTTGAAAAAAGATAGGAAATCATGCTTTGTTTGTTTCTTCCAATTTCTGGCCCATGGTTTGAATAATTTCTGGAAAAAGTCGAAGTCGGGATTAAATCGGCAAGGGTCCAGAAGTTGAAAAAGTCGTTAAAGTCGGGAGTTTTTTGAAAAAGTCGGCAAAATTAAAAAAACACAAAAATATTCATTTTTAAAAAAATCCCGACTTTTTCAAAAACAAATTTAAAAAACATTAAAGAAACTACCTCATTCACGATTTTTTGGAAAAAGTCCTGATTTAATCCCGACTGTTTCAATTTAATCCTGACTTTTTCAATTCGGAAAAAATCAGCTGATTTAATTGACCAGCAAAAAAAATTTGCATTTTGGGGATTTAATCCTGATTTTTTCCTGACTTTTTCCACACTCTACATATGTGATAGTTTATCTAGTAAACCCATTTGTATATTCCAGAAAATGGTGGTGTAAAACAAATACAGAGAAATTACATATCAACATACAACCAAGAAAATCTCAAGCAAAATATGAGATGGTGATCTGATGTTATAGCTTTATCTCCAATCAAAGCCTATGCTTCTTTGAAATTTATGTCCCTTGGGTGTAATCTCATAACTTCTAGTGAACTATGTAAAGTTTTAGACATAAGGATCAAAAAACCAACCATGAGTCTGAAGAAAAGAGACAAAGCCTGCCCTGCTGGTAAAAGTTGTGAGGGGCACACAGATGCTGACAGATAAGCAGAATTTATTGCATTCGAATCAGAGTCATTTTCAGTTTCCTTGATATCCAACAAAGACGGCTTTAAGGATGCAAGCTTCCACTGCTTTCCCACAGATGATATTTGACGAAGCCAAAAGCTTTCAGAACTATTATAATTGCGAATGTCTAGGTGTAAAAGAAACTCTTGTAGCCTTGATGGGGAGGGAGTGATATGCACAGCTATATCTAGTGACGGAACAACCTGTCATAGAGTAGCATTAATTAGAATTTAGTCCTAAAATTATAAAATAGCTGTTAGAAAATATAGCTAACAAATGGACTCCATAGAAACCATCGACCATTTTCACACAAAATGCTAGGATAACTTATAAATGCATATTGATAGAGAACAGACAACAATGACATTCTACAGTAAAAAAATAGGGCCTTGATTTCTATGCAACGTTGTGAACATCAACATTGGGATAAAATCGGCAAGGGTCCAGAAAACCAAAAAATCGTAAAAATCAGGAAAATATCAGTAAAAATCAGCAAACATCAGCAAAATCAAGATACCATCAAAATATTGGTAAAAATCGGCGAACATCGGCTAGGCCAAAAAATCGTGATTTCGAGATAAAATCAGGATGTTATTGAGATGTTCACAACACTGAAATTCCATGCAATGTCATTATAAATTCAAGTATCTTTAAAATGCAAGCACAAATATTTTGATTAGTTACATATAGATGGAAACTTTGTTGTATGTATAAGCTTAGCTAGTATATTAATACTTGTTCATCTGAAATTCTTGTTGTGATTACCATAACCCCTCAGTAACAGATAACAGCAGGTACATTAAAAGAAGTAAAACCATATGACACCTTGAAATCTTCTACTTATTTGAGGAAAATCACTGAATAACACTGTCCTGTTAAGACATGGCTACAGTTTCATCACAACTGCTAATCAGACCAACTGCTGAAGTTGACCCTCACACCAAAGACACAAGTGTCTGTTAATATAATGTGATATGGAGAAATCCTCCAATCTCATAATTACAAAGCATCTAATGACAGAATACTATTATGTCTTAAATTTCTATGAGAACATATTTGTAAAATCCCTAGTAGTGTGGTGTTCTGCTTCAACTCTAGAAAACGCTACAGTTTAAGCATGGGTTATTGTAATCAAGGAATTCGTACACTCTAAGACAAGATATCATTAAGTTTCCAATTTATCTTTCCAGACACCACAGATCAAAAGAATGCAGATTAAAGTAAAACACCAGTGTTGAAGGACCTTTGCTGTATTGACTTAAGAAACTTCATTCTCATGCAGAAGACTGCCTAAAGGTGCAAATCTACAAAAGTTATAGTCAATGTGCTGATTACTAACAAATTATCAGATGACTTTATTTACAAGATATTTGAGTATCCTTTTACCTGTACATTATAATGCATTCGCATTATGCGATAATTCATGTATTCTGACGGTGTTTGCATTTCATAGTAGATTGACATGGTCAAAGATATCATGCCTGCCTCACCAGTATGTAGCCAAAGTGGCCACAAGAGTGTTGATTCCCCTTCAATCGAAATATCCTGCAGATACATTAAATATTGCCAATTATCTTAACTTGTCAATGCGTACTTGCAGATGTTATATAAGACAACAAAATATATGCTTAGTTGCAGAATGCAAACCTTGGGAAATGTGAATATGGCATTGCTAGATTTGGTCTTAACATCTGAATCATCCTCAATGACACATCCAGCGTAATCCCTTTTGTTTCTCTTGGTTTCAAGGCATGCAGGAAATTCTGCATCAAGATCTTCTAGCTCCCCAACCATTAGGAATCTCGGATGGCTGATCTTCAGTTTCATGTTCTGACATGAACAGTGTGATTTAGAAATAAGATGTTTTAAAATTGCATACTTATACAGTTTGCATGAAACTATGCCTTAGATAAATAAATCTATAAATTCAAACAATCTTGTCCATAAATCCAATTCAAAAAGGTGTCCTTTATGCATGCCATGCAGGTAACTTGAGGATCTTGTTAATAACAAACAAGGTAGTTTGTGACTGATAATTCTTTGGCTAATAATTTCCCATATGCCTCGCTAACATCCAAAAGGCATGATACCTTTATTGTTTCACAAGATCGATTCGAAAGCTCCAGTACTAAGCGGTGAAGTTCTCCAACATTAGTTTTGACTGGCATTCTATGGATAGTTCCCTCAAGCCTTGACAAATGCTGCAGATAGACAACGACGAAATACAAAAATATCATTTGACATCAAATAAGAAAATTAGGTGAATATGAGGTGCTAAAAAAATATAAACATTAAATCGTAACAGTAGACAAAGATATTCACTACAAACAAAATTTTGCATAAAATAGATAAACCTGTACCTTTAGGACAAAAAACTTCAAACGTTGATGTGAAGGATATTCTGTGGAATCCTTACTCTTCCCCTTGACCCTTTTTTTCTTTGGTAATTGAGAAGTAAAGTCATATCGTCCAGTAACAGTGCGTGACAAAACCCATTTCACACCAACTATCTGGAGGAAACCTTCCATTTTAGGAGTCACTTTCAAATGTACCTGCATAGCATAAACAAAACATAGCCAGAAGTTATTTGGCAAGTTCAAAAGCAAAAATCCAAGGAAATTCCTTATTGCATCTTAAATGGAAGTCCACTCTTCATGATCCATACAAAACCATATCAAAATGATACTCTCTTCATAAGATAAGATAAGACAGTATAATTTTATTGATATTCCCAAATGACCAAAAGGGTACATCAATGGGGCTCAAGAATACATCAGTGGTAATAAACAGTGGGACTGCAAAAGTGACTCCTTAAAGCTAGAACCTAAAAAATGCTAAAATGCTAACACAGTAAGTAAAGAAGATACTTAATAGCAACAATAAAAACGAAATTAAATATAAATATAAATGATTATATCCATCAATAAAATGTAACAGTAACCCACTCCATAGTCAGTAGAAGTAGAATTGAAGGTAAAAGAGGAAGAAGAAGAAAAAAACTCCCTCCCAATTGACAAGGGTAAAGATACAGCCATCACAGAAGGGAACTCCGACTCCATGCATACCATCAAGATGGGGCCTGTTACACATCAGATCCTCTACAGTGTACCCTACATTTTTTCAGGAGATGTGACCATGCTCATGAGCCCAAATTGTGATGATTTCTATGTATGTGGCCTTGTTGGATGACGAAGTAAAAGTATTGGCTAGTTGGTGGCCAACATCCCCTAGAGTGGAAGGTCATGTTAGGTTCATTTAGTCCTCATTCACAATGTGCTTGGTTTATTGCTCCAGTTGGCTATCCCTTGGCAGTGGTGAACCCCATCATGTCAAGCATTTATATCCTAGGTAGGTATGCAAATATCTTGGGATGGATATACTAGGACACATCATTTACAGAAGCTTTAGCTACTGACTTATTTCATTGCTATGTAAAGGTAATTCCGCCTTGTAAGGGTTGTCACATCCATGGTTTAGCACACCTATTTTACCCATATGGACCATCTCTTTTCTTATGTATGTACCACACATTGGCTGTGAGTCCTTGGAGGTGATTCTACTTGTGCTTATTCAATGTCACACTTCCCAAGGCAATCTCACAATTCTCGAGCATATCACATTTTGCAAGGCATTCATCATGCTCTCTGAGGCACAAACGGGATTTTTGCATCCATATGGGCCCCCTTTACAAATGCCACAAGTGACATGTCACATGCTAAGGCACTCTCCTCTTTTGGCAATTTAAAGTTGTTTTCCATCATTATGGAGGGCCAACCCACAGGTGTGGGTAATTTTATGATTGTCTGATGATGTGGAGGTCGTTTAAGTGAGGTCTTAGCTAAATAAGATGACACAGTACTCACTTAATGTGAAATTATGATGCAAAGATGACTTAAAAACATATTTCGAAGACTAATTAGCCCAAGAAGAGAATTTGTTCACTTGTTAAAAGGCTTATTTGACTTTCTAGAGAGGATGTTCCTCCTTTTATGTCTGAACTTTGAATGGAAAGTGAGCAAGGAACATTGATTTCACCTAAATGAAACCTCATTAACAAATTTCAATTGGAATGTTGCCTCCTAAAGCCAAATTGGCACTGTTACCCACCATTTTGTGGGTAATATCCATAGGAGAACTTTTTTTCTCCAAGATGATCTTCAGCCGGCAGCCACCAACTCCTTGCAACCACCAGCTAGCTCATTGTGCCATTTCTCTGCCACCTGAGCCAACCATGTGGTCCCTCGCCAGTTGAGAATAATTAATATTATTTTATTATTAATGGAGAAAATGGTTACATTGTTGTAACTTTCTCCCTAGTTTAGGATTAGTTCCTATAGTTATGGGGTTTGGGTACAACTTCCTATTTCCTAGTATTGTATTAATGATGTAATCTTTTGATTGAAAGGGAATAGAGTTGAACGAGAGACATCTCTCAAGTTTTGTGAGTGTAGTCTCCAGTGCAGGCCACACCTGAGAGCTACATCTCTTTCTTTTCAATTCAGTGCATATTTTATCTTGGTATCAGAGCTCAGATTGAGTGAGCCTGATCTTTGTCACCTGTGAGGCTGAAGTGCCTGTAGAAGCTAGCTTGTCTGTGTGGCGGAATTGCCTGTGAGGCTTGAAGTGCCTGTGTGGCTGAGTGTGTACACGAGAGCTCTGTGCTCGATTGAGCAGGTGCACTGCAGAACACCTGGCTCGGACTCGGAAATTTTTTTTTTCTGAGCAGAAAGGCCGATTGGCGCGGATTTTGCGCTGACAATCGCGCCAGAAGACCGATTAGCGCAGAATTTCAGGGAGAAATCGCGCTAGAACGCGGAATTTCAGGAAGAAATCGCACTAGAACGCGGATTTTGAGGGAGAAATCGCGCTATTGTGCCAGAAAGCCCGATTAGCGCGGATTTTGCCGGGAAAAACGCTCCAATTTTTATACTCTAAGCAATTTTTAATTAGCGCGGATTTTTCGCTCGGGGTAGCGCCAAGGGGATCCCTGAACAGCATGAACTTCGTTTGGCGGTTTGCAAACGGAGCAGATCGGCGAAGGTGTAGATCAATCCGAGAGAGACAGATCAGGAAAGCGCCAGAGGAGATCTGCGGGAAACCTCGACTTCGTGGTGGCGATCTACAAGGAGAGCAGGATCGGCGAAGTGGTAGATCAATCCGGGAGAGGTGGATCAGATCAACTGTGATCAGATCGTTGAATCGGCTGTGTTGGAAACGCCAAAGTTGCTCATTGGAGCGGGAGTGCCAGACACTGCAGGTCGGTGGCAGAGGTGACAGATCGATCTGACAGGTATTGTTTTTTGTTGTTAAATAGATTCAACATGAGTAACACAATGGAGTCTTACCTTAATGAGTATGTTAAACTCAACGGATCGAACTTCACAAACTGGAAGTTCAAGATCCAGACTCTGCTCGAAGGTGCGAATGCTTGGGCTATAGTGACAGGCGACGAGCAGAAACCGGCAGCAGCCCAACAGAAGGAAGACTGGGAAAAACGAGAAAACAAAGCCAAGGTCCTGCTGAAGATGTCTGTGAAAGACAATGTCATTGCACACATCAGAGATTGTAAATCGTCCGCCGAGATCTGGACGAAAATCAAAAATCTCTATGAGACCCATAATACAAACAGAGTTTTGGCTCTGAAAAGCAAGCTATTCTCGATGAGGATGGACGAAAGGGAGTCTGCTACTGCATTTGTAGCGCGAATTAAGGATGTTAAAGACGAATTGGGGGCCATTGGAGTAGCGGTGGCTGATGAAGATCTTGTTGCAATTACGATGAATGGGATGCGTGATGATTTTCAAACCTTCATCACTAGAGTCTCGGCAAGGGAGAAAGCACCCTCGTTCGATGATCTCACTGCGATCTTGCAGCAAGAGGAAGATCGAAGGCAGAACCTGAATCTGAACCCCCAAAGTGAGGATCTCGCGCTGGTGGCAAAACGAAGACTATCCAAAGGAAGGCAGTCACAGCAGCAATCAAAGCAAAGAGGAGGAACATCATAGAAGAATCTGCACTCTCAGAAAGGTATGCTTGCAAATCATTATGAAAAGAAATGTTTTTATTGTGGGAAAATGGGTCATATACAAAGAGATTGTTATCATAAGAAGCAGGCTGATGAGGCAAGGAGGAGACAGGTAAATCCAAAACACATAGGATATTTTGTAGAAGAAGAAGAAGACTTCAGTCATGAATTTCGACTGTTCACAGTCGACTGTGCCCTAACAGCATCAAACGAAGATGACATCTGGTATGTCGATTCCGGAGCATCATCACACATGACAGGTAATAAAGAATTTTTTGACAGTCTTGAAGAAGTTATAAATGGATCAAAAATATATCTAGGGGATGATAATGGATATCAGATCAAAGGTCATGGGGTGATTTCAGTTAAGTTGCCTGATGGAAAAATCAGTCACCTTTCAAATGGGTTATATGTACCTGGAATAAAGAAAAACCTGATATCTGTATCCATGATGGCTGACCAGGATATGCATGTTGAATTTTTCAAGACTCACTGTGTCATAAAAGATTGCAGGGATGAAACTGTTGCAACAGGCATGCGAGTTGGAAGCCTGTACAGGTTGGATGCAAAAAGTATATCGAAGCAAGCCATGGTTGCAGGAGAGTCGACAGCTGAGCAACTCTGGCATTAGAGATTTGGTCATCTGAATCTGCAGGATCTTATGGTGTTACAAAAGAAAGGTATGGTCGAAGGTCTCCCCAACTTTCGTAACATTCAGTTGAACTGTGATGGTTGTGCCTTAGGAAAGATGCACAGAGAACAGTTTCATGTGCATGATAGGAGGAGGCAAACAGAAATCTTAGAGCTAGTGCACACTGATGTATGTGGTCCCATGCAGACAAGGT